>PVKE010052364.1:0-10359 GCA_004027555.1 Craseonycteris thonglongyai
TATATATAAAATACATTTTACATTGAAACCCAGTATACACATACATAGGTATGTATATTTTGTGTTTAAATTTTTTCAGTTTCTATACACTGATATTCCATAAAAAAATATTTCCCATTGGTGGCAAACTGCTTTTTTAATTCTCTTTGTTAATTGCTACTTTCAACTAAATTAATCTTATAAACAATAAATAAGTTCCAACTCACAACCTGAAAAACAGTACTTTAGTTCTATGATAAAGAGACAATAAAAATATTTTACGAGCCCCCCCCAAAAAAATGTCTTATCCACTTTCCAATTTTTCTATGTATTTTTCCACAGAAATAGGAGTACCCTTGGCTTATTTTCCCTAGTCTCCAAATTTTTCCTTTCTCTAGATAAAGTAAGCACAAATTTTTTCCAACCAATCATCAAAACCAGACAGTGGGGTTAGCACATGTCATATTATTACATCATTGTGTTTTTTTTTAAGTATGTATACATAGTTATAGTCTTTTTATCACCTGAAATCTCGTTAGAAGAAATAATTTCTGAGTTTATATCAATAACCTAATTTTATCAAGGTAGACATATACTTAAATTTCAGAAGTATTAGCCCACAAATAAATTAACTAGTTTGCATTTCACATATGAAAGTCTGTAGAAAGAAGAGACTATTCATGCCTTTGAAATTACACACTTTCAAAGTGGACATCATGCTTAAAGACATCCTTACCTGATAGTGTGAAGCTAATGAGTTTCCGGGAATGCTGACTTCCTGAAGCACCTCCTTCCATGCCTTCTGCCCCCATCTACAGAGAAAGAACATGTATCTGAAATTTCACAGGAGTATGATGTTACTCAACCTTCCTAGGAAATCATATATGTTCACAAATATGATGATTTATTTGTATCAAACACGTATTTAGTATATGCCTTTTCATGTTTCAAATCCTGGAATTGAGATACAAATGCAGGTTCTCAGAGATGAGAGAAAGGACCATACCCACATTTAAACTTTACCCCAATAAAAATCAACACAAGTGTTTAAATTTCCTGGGATATGAATCAGCTTACTTTGTGCCCTTTAATTTCTTTGATAAAAATACAGTTAACATGTAATAAATGTACTTAATTCCTTCAGATAAAAATAAAAAATTAAATTTCTTCAGATTTTTTAGGAAAACCTAGAATAAACTAAACAAGTTATTTATCCCATATATAGGTAGAATGATCCTCTCTTGCCAAATATTTCTGAATGGCCACATAGATGTCCCGTAGTCCTACACAGGCTATTATTTTATTGTGCTACAGGTACATGGCACATGCTATTATAATTAGCTATAATAAGATGTTGTAATGCTATTGTAATGATTATTGTATTGTGAAGTTCTTCCTAAATTATATTACTTGAAACCAGTCATCTATAGACCACATAGAAGATTTAGACTTTCTCTCAATTTATGTACAATTAGTCCTCAATTTATGGTACACTAGAAAAAAAAAAAGAGGTTCATGGTTCTCTAAAAAATAAAAATAAAAATTCCATAATACTGCAAGAGACAGAGTTGAAAACAGAATATATTTTTAATAGTTGAGAAACAGCGACCACATTTGAATTCTAAATTTAGATTAAACTCGTCCATTTTATCTTTGTGGCGCTCCCCACATTCCTTTAATAACCATGTGCCACCACAAAAAACACTTTCACTAATCCAAGAAAAGTGGAACACTTTCAAAATAAATTCCATTCAAATTTTGAATTATAAATTTCTACTTCCCTCTCTACTTCCTATAACTTGGACTATTCTGTGTGATACTTAACTGCTTCCTGATTATTTCATATCATTTGCAATATACTAGTGTACCATCCAGATATCTTTATTTCATTCCATCCATAAAACCAACTCCTTTGACATTGTGTTGGCTCTCAACAAATACATCTGATTTATTTATTGTGAAATACCCCTCTGACTCATCATCCCCAGGTTAACTAGAGCAGGGACAATAACAAATGGGCCAGACAACTAATCACTGTCACTACTAATCCTGTTTTCACCACACACAATCTTGGACTACAGTGGTGAACAGCAAGATAGTACAGACTATAGCTGGGACAGACACTCAGCAACCTACTCCTGCTGTGCCTTGGGTACAACCAGACATCTGATAAACCATGGCATCCCCTCAAATGGACCATACTGCCCCATGAGATGTACCACCCCAAAAGACATGACGTCTCTTTCTGCTAAGGGATACTCATGATAAGTGAGATAGAGACTAAAAAGAGTCATTGTCTTCATTTAAAACCTATTTAAAATATTATAGGAAGTTATAGAAACAAAAGAAAATGCCCTTGAATTCTCTTTTTAAAATGGAATTCACTAAAAAAAAAAAAAAAAAAGACATGTAATTCACTGTCTAGAAAAGGGCTAATGTGGAACAATTCTCACAGACTTCAAAGATAAACTGCCCTTGTACTATAACTGTGCTGAAATGCTTATCTGAAATAATACTCAAAGAATTACATTTTATCATTTGTGACAATAAAGACAGGAAAGGCCAATCATTACTACTAGATACTGGGACATCAGTGATAATAAACACATCTGCACTCACTGTTTAGAGAGAGGTTTTTAAATAAACTCACTCCATAAATTCATTCCAGGAAAACCCAGAAGCAACACTGTCAACCAAGTATTGAAACAATACATGGTAGTGAGTGATGGTAGCTTTTATCTGTCCCTGAAGCCAGAGGATTTCCTGTTCCAAGTATCTGAGATACCTATCACTGTATACTCTAATGAATGACAATGACGTCAAAGTGCCAATGACAGAGAAGACACAACGGTTTTTATCCTTGACTCACTGCAAAAGGGTATGCAAGAAAGGAGACCATACTAGTAGGATGGCAGCTCATTTCCCTCCCTATAGAACCTCTTAGTTACTTCTCCAAGGACTATTCTTTGCCACTGGTCATCGAATAATCATACTAGATGTGCTTTGTGAACGTTTATGTTGTTTAGTAGTCTCAATAATTAAATGCATTCTATTTTCCCAAGTAACCATTATGTTGTGATACAAATATAGTGCTTACCCCAACAATAAAGTGTTCGTGTAGCACAACCTCTCATTTTGGATACAGACCCAATAGTCTAAGCTTGGTCAGAAATCTATTGGCCACCAATTCCATTAGTCAGCTTTTGAACCACAATATTCTATTCTGATTGGCAGTGCTATATCAATGAAGCTTTTAAGGTGCTCTAAAGTCTGCCAGAAGCAAATTAATTATCTCCAAATCATCCACAGGATTTGACAGAGTAATCGCAATGCAAAAATCAATGGAATGAGATCAATGGTCACCAGGCTATAAACTCCAGCTTCCTTCAATGACACCTCATCACTGAAATTGCTTGAGTCTAAAAACAATCTGAATCCAGAAAAATCATGTTCAGAAGCTGTTGTCTAATTTGTTCAGAAGATGTATGGTCTCCTTTCTCACATACCCTTTTGCAGTGAGTCAAGGTTAAAAACCATTGTGTCTTCGCTGTCATTAGCACAGTTAATTTTTAAAAGGTTTTATTACGAACAGCCCTATACTTTTAGTTTTATAATTTTTCTTTTTGGAATACTGATTAAAGCATGTTCCAGTGCTTACTATGTAGCATAGCAATTTTGTAGTCAACAATTGTTATTCTCTTTGTGAATGTCAAAGTATTATATAGTACAATAAATGTGAGTTATTTTTTTAATTCTATACTGTTTACTACAATGGGACTCAACTATAATTTAAATGTGAGCAGAGTACTTAGATACTGAAGATCTTGCACATACTGTTCCCTCTACCTAAAATGCTCTTCCCTCTCTCTCTTCACCTAAGTAACTCTTACTGGTCCTTCAGATTGTCTTGCAAAAGTACTTTCTTTAGAGAAGCCTTCTAAGACCTCCCTGATTAGGATAAATCCTACTATTATAGTGCGTGTTCTCATAGTCCCCTTTCACTAACCTCTCAGGAAATTATCACTAAAATAAATATGTTTTAATTTAATCGATGTCTATCTTCCCCAACAGATCAATGAAAACAAGGACTATGTTTTTGCTTATCATTTTATCCCTAGAAGTGGGCACAATGCCTCATATTTAACTGGCACCCAATAAATATTTGTTTGAATGGATAAATCAAAGGAAAAGACTATTTGATAGAGCATTGGTGGGTCTGGGCCAATGGCAAAATGCCATCTGCAAAGATTATTTTCTGAATTTCAGGGAGTCAACCTGTCCACTTGCCTATATCAAAAAATGCATTCATCTATAAATTTAAACACACACACACAATGGTATGAAGATTCTATATTATAGCAGTCAATATTTTCCTTCTACACTTTTACAACCTTATTTTTCTTAATGACTTTTACAAACTGCAATGATTTACATATCTTACACACTAAGAATCTTCCCAAACCTTCTGAGTCCAGCCACCCATGTATAATGTAGTGCATCTTGTGAAGCTGTTAAGAGTCTCAAGTTAGCAGATAGAGTGAAAAATCACAAAATTGTGAAAAATAATCTTTGAAAAAGTACCATATTCGAAATGGACATACTTTTCTTCAAAAATCCGACAAAACCAATATCCTTCACAACTAAATTAAATATCTCTTTCTTCAGTGAAGAAAGACTTTGTGAAAAGGTTGGCTTCCTCTGAATGGCCATGTTATACCCAAAATATGTGTAATATTTTTAGGCACTAGACCAACTCATCATCAAGAGGGATTCAGTCTAAGGCCTGCTGCGAGAAGAGCACATTCATGACCTCCATCTCCTTCTCTCTTTAGGGTGAGAGTTCATTAAGTTGACTGGCAGGTAGAAACACACACTATTTAAATTATTATTAGTCTCCCTTTTGCCCAATGAGGACATGTAAACAAAATTCACATAAGATGCAATGCTATCTTTTCCTATCAACCCATCACCCAGACTAAATTTAAAAAAACCTTCCATGGAGGGACACTCACTAATTTGCTTCATGAATGGTTTCCCTGAAGAGTTGACTACATATATAGAATTCTTAAAAATAAAGCCATATTTTCCCACTGATTTGTGTTGTGGATGCAGGTAAGCCAGCCTGTAAGTTATTTCCTTAAAACGGCACCCACACTGTCTTGCATTTCCTTTTTCATTGTTCCCCATAACCCTGCCAGAACAGCAAAGGCAAAAAATAGAAATCAGGCCCCGGGGGCCTTAGGAGGAGGCCTGCAATGAGGGGCACTCACCATCACAGCGGGGTTCTTCACGGTGATGCAGGGTGTGGTGGCTCGCAGGGCTCCACTAATGCCGTGGTAGTATTTAAAACAGATTTTTATCTCCGCTGCAAATGGGAGAGAAACAATAATTTAAAAATTGAAACAAGTCATGTAGGAATCAGCTGAGAAAATTCACCTCATCACTTCTCCAAAAATTCTTACTGATGACTCTTTGCATGATGCCTTCTTTTTCAGTCACAGGCAACCGACTGATTATACCATTTCCTGTTTGATTTTACATGCTCTTCTGGAATTTTCTAAGAACGTCCTGAATATATTAGAAAAATAGTGCACAAAAACAACATGCCAAAAAATAGTGTAGAGATAAGAATAAGATGAGCTACCATTTATTGAGGTGCTCCACAATGTACCCAGAGTCCCAGACACAGTACTATGTTTCTACTCATGTTGTTATTTAACCCTCACATCAATTTTGGGAGACAGAAATTCCTGTCTCCATGTGGCAGATGAAGCGATGAGGTTTGCGGAAGGTCAAACAAGCAGGAAATGACAGAGTCCGGACTCACACCCAGTCTGTCTGATTCCAAAGCCTTCACCCTTAACCCCTACAATATAGACAGATTGCAGCTGTCTATGGAAATAGAAAAAGAGCAGTTTAACAAGTATTAAAAAAATACTGTCATAGACTTTGCAGTGATAGGGTCTGGAAATCTGTATTATTTTAAATTTCCAAGTGACTTAAGTGCAACCACTAAACAGGGATCAAATTTAGGAGCCAGTGGTATATATGTGGATGGAAAGATAAATGGATAGATGATAGATAGATAGATAGATAGATAGATAGATAGATAGATAGATTGTATATTGATATGTGTATGTGGAGGTATATATATAGTATATCCACAGGTATGTGTGTATTTTCATATATATTATATATGTATACATATTATACTTGTATATATGTATTATATATATTATATATATAATTCAAACTTGATAAAAAGCAATACAAATGCCAATTATTGCTTTGAGAAATTAACTATAATTTCAAAGAACATGAATCCAGAATGTGTCGCAGATAAAATGCACAAACACTGGAATCTCTCTATATAGAGAGCATCTGTGTCACTGAAGTGTCACTGTAAAATGCCTTTTACCCAAGGTGTCATTTCACATAGGCAATGATGCTGATGAGCAGGCCCCAGGGAGAGTCCCAGCCTACAGGAGTAGAGTTCTTCTCTCAGTGAAGTCACCTGCATTATTAGAGTGGGGCCATTAGCAGTATTTTCTCAAGGAAGTTAATCTTCCACTGACTCTCCTGAGCACCAAATGACCTCCTACAGAGTACTTAGTTTATGCATTCTAAGAGAAAAATATGATTAAAGGAAAATCCTCTTTTAGGGATTTTATTATTATACTTTTCCTATCCATGATGAAATACCAAAACAAAAAGGCTGTCATGAGATAAAATATTAAATCTTTTGATTATGTATGTTAATCGCTAAGCAGTGATTTAAAAGTTAGCAGTGACAAGCAAATGATTTTTACTAAGTACTGACCACAACACATGCCCATTACTGCGCCAGGCAATGCAAGGGAATCAAAGAAAGGTTTCTAGCAGGTGATTTATAGTGTAGCCGCTGAGATGACAATCATAGGTTTGACAAAATATATAAGACAAGCACTGAAAAGAAAGGTTACTGGGTAGAAGACTGTGGAAATCACAGAGATTAGTGAGGAAATGGTGGAGTCTGAAAGGCTTACAGAACAAACAGGTCAGAACTCACACCTACTGATGGGAAAAATGAGGGTAGAGAGGGGAGCGAGGAGTGGCAAATGCAGGGAAGCAGGAATGAGCACACTGGGTTTGAGGTACAGCAAGATGACCTACACAGATACTCTAGCCTTACTATCACTTCACTTCCCTAAAGACACTCCATAAATGACTTTCCTGAACATTAAAACAGGTTTTTTATTATTATTGAAATAATAATAGCTGTGTAAGATCTGAGTAAACTTTACTCTCCACTTGCTTTCCTCCCAGACCAGTAGCACGCAACCTGCAAGAACATAGCTAAGCAACATGCACAAAGCCGTCAAAGCAGAACAAGCTTGGTGATGAATTCTGAATTCTGTGGGCATGAGTTCATTAGTATCACACTCTACAGGCTGGAGACCAGCAGTCTGTGACACTGCCTGCAGCAGTACCTCAAAGATCAATGGTTAGTGAGGAAGCAGCTTGTTTTTCAATAAAGAGAAGTGCATTTTTATAAGACATCTTCCCCGAACTCTCCTTCAAGTTGGGATGCCATCTCCTGTTTTCTAAGGTTCTAAATAGTCAGCTTGGTAACAAAAAAAGTGACTGTTTATTTTTTATTTGTAGCATATTGATAGTTAGGCCAGTTTTGTAGCTGACCCATATTGAGCATTATTTTATTACTTTGAGTCCAACACCTTAACCACTCGGCCACCGTGACTTTCTATTTTATTACTTCTTATAACAAAAATATCCAACCCCAGTGACAAATTTGAATCCCTGAAACTATAAAGTAAACTTATTCTGAATTGTGCAAAGCAGATTTTGTGGACATAACCACCAAAAACATTGTAGACCAATAGCTTCATAAATATAGAAGTGTCTAACATTCCCCACCCCACCCTCAATATTTTTAAGTTCCACCACATGAGTTCAGAGATTCAAGCAAAATTTCATTATGCTGTGAAGTCCCCTTAGGCCTGCTCTACACAGACATGGGGTAAAAAAAAATAATAATAATTTTTAAAAAAGCCTAAATAAAATGGATTATACTTGTAAATACTGATATATAAATACCACGTGAAGTTTTTATATTGAATGGATACTGAAAGGGTAGAGGTAGAGATGTGTGTTGGGGGAGGTCTCATTCTGATTAATGAAGACAAACTTACTATGAAACCGAATCTTCCTGTAATTCATATTCACTGTCCAAGACATTAAGTTACACAAATTTTTTCAGTCCTTAAAGAATACATTACTAAAATTTCCAGTTTTACCATCATACAACACAATATCCTCAATTCTGTGTAGGAAGAATTACAGTGGAAATGCTAAGTTAGAGGAGAAAAGAAAAAGAAACCCTACTCTTTTCTTCATTTCCAATTCCTAGCTTCAATGTCAAGCCCATTTCTAGTAATAAATATTAGAGTGATGGGTAAGGAAAAACATTTGTTGAGGCAGAGATGGTTACTATACCCTAATCAGCCAGGACATTATAAACCTCTAACACTTTTGAAAGGAGAAAAAAAAAATCGATCACAGAAAATCAGATGCTCTGTAAATGGGGCTTTTTTTTTTCTTTTCTTTCCTTACACATAATATTCCAAATCATAGCAGTGTGTGATACTGACTTCTTCCCAGGTGTTCACATGAGCCCTACAATATAAATCTGCACACTACATTAAGAGGCAATCATTCCTAGCAGTCTTCAGCATTTTGGAACAAATAGGAAGGTTGTTTTACCTTTTTCCCTTAAGTTCAGTTGACAATATTTCTCAACCGACTCAGCCTCTTAAACTCTGGGATCCTTTCAAAAAGGAATCACATTGAGAGTAAACATGGCTATTTCACATTCCACTTTTTCCCATATTCTTTTATCAATTATTTTTCTCATTATATGGATAGTAATATTAGCCAGCTGGCCAATGTTGGAAAGTAAAGTAGAAACAAGCAAGAAAAACAAGTCACCCATAAGATGTTTCTCATTTCCCAAAAGCAACCCTTGCTCACACGTTGGCAAATATCCTTTCAGACTTTCCTATGTGAGATCGTGCTGTATCTATCTGCTCCACCCGCACCACCACCACCACCACCACACTTATTGACATATCATGAGGATTTTCCCTTAAAAATTGTCTTCTAGTTAAGGTTTAAATTGAGAATCTAGCCAGAAGTTAAACTATGAAAAGAAAACATTCCTTATGGAGGCAGAAACTGGATGAGAGAAAGCTCTAGAATACAGGCCTACCAGTAAAAATGTGGAGGAAATTACCCGATGCCTTTACTGGCAATTCAAACTAATAGATATTAATATTTTTAAAACTGTTTATATTATAAAAGTTTATATGCTTCAATAAAGATATGCTTACAACAGGTTTCTATTTAATCAAACCTTATTTTATATTTTTAGGATTAATAAGTACTATCCTTGCACTAATATCCACACATCCTCTCTTATATTAATATTAGATCCCATGAATATACAAAATTTAATTCTTACTCAGAACTCAAAAAAAATTTTTTTAACAGTTCAGAAAAACTCTTTAATTTTTATTTTTTATTTTTATTTATTGTTTGAGAGAAGGTAACAGGGAGAGAGAGAAAGAAAAAGAGACTGAAGGGGAGAGGGCCCAGAGCAGTCTCCATAGTTGTACATCATTAATTGTGACATGGTTTCATTCCACACAAGTGGATGTGGGGCTGTGTGGGGCAGGACCTGCATCAGGGACCCTGCATGGGAGGCAAGAACCTTTTCCACCAAGCCAGACCAGCAGTTACCAGTTGAGCTGCAGTTCAACATAATGGGCTTGCATGGCCAAGGCTGGGAATTGAACCCCGGGGCCTCACAATTGTGAAGCAAGTGCTCAACCACCTAGCATCCTGGCATCCCAGAACTCAGAAAAATTTTAAAGAGCTTATTTTTTCCTACATTAAAGAAAAATCTTGTAAATGTAGATGCTAACCGAGACTAACTAGTCAATCATTTATTCATGCTTCTATTAGTAGCTACTCCAAAAAATATGTATTTACTATGCTCTCAATAATATTAGTGGCAAATATAAATACTTTTCTTTATCCAAAATAACAAATAATGAGATATTTCTGTGAACCATGTGCTACATATATGAATTTGTATTTACAAATAAATATAACATCAGATTAACTGGGTAATGGTTGATTTATCTGTGGCCAATTTCTGATTCCTAGTCAACTGAGCAGAGTATCTTATTTACACTTGTAAAGACCAAGACTCAAATGGAAAAGTTATTCTGATACTGAGAAAAATACTAGCAAAGTTAGCAAATAAAATTTTTTAATTACATTCTTAAGACTTGAATTATTCTTTCTGCTCTGAAAATTAAT
>PVKE010052365.1:0-10359 GCA_004027555.1 Craseonycteris thonglongyai
GGGAAGGTGGGAGAGGGCACCAGCATTATGGACACACTCAATGGTTTGGTGGTTACCAGGATAGGGGGGAGGAGCGGGGGGACAGTTGTGTGGGGAGGTGGGAGTGGGCACTAGATACAAGGTGATGGAAGGGGAGCTGATACTGAGTGATGGGCACATAATACGATGCATGAATGATGTGAGGTGGACTTGTACATCTGTAAACTGTCTAATTGTTACCAACCAATGTAACCTCATCAAATTTAACAATAAATTAAAAAAAAACAAAACAAAAAAAAAACTTAAAAGACTTTTTTCCCCTGAAAGTTTGAGCCAGAAACATGGGTGCACATTATACGTTGGAGCACACTATACACAGAAAAGTACAGTAATTGTCCTTGCAGATTTGATGGCATTCTAAGAGTAGAAGGCAAGCATGAGGAAGATCAGCATCCCAGTAGATGCTCCATTAACTGGGGTTGCTTGAGAGTGCTGATTGCTTGAGTTCTGGTTAATGGAGAGTCTATTTACATTTATCTATTTATAATCCCTATGCGTGCCAGTTAACTGACAGTCAACTGTACCTTGATTGAAGTCATTGCAGGTTCTCAAGCAACAAAGGACTAATGTCATCTGATAAAGGGGAGAGCTACTTTTCTTGGCTAGGGATATTGAATGGGACTTAGAGACTCAGGTTCTCAGATTCCTCCAAATCTACCCAAATGTCTGCATTCCAATTCTTTGGGTTCCACCCTTTCCCAATTAATGCCACAACTTTCACTTAGAAAATTATTGAGGCTGTGAACTTAAACTGTTATGCTGCAACTCACTTTGGATCAAGTTTTAAGACAGTTCAGACCTGTAGATACAAGATAGAAGAGGGCCACTGAGGATAGCCAAGAATTTCGAATGTGAGCTAATTTTCTTTCTGTAAGCTCTGCAGGGCAATCAGAAGCAGCCATCTCACTCGAGTCTTTATAGTTCTCATTTCTATCACAAGACTTCAATGTGGCAGCTACTTGGTCTGTCAAAGGCTTTAGCATCAATAGCTATAGTAGTCCCCCTTTATCCACGGCTTCACTTTTAGTGGTTTCAGTTAACCATTGTCAACCATGGTCCAAATATATTAAGTGGAAAATTCCAGAAATAATTTTAAATTGCACGCCATTCTGAGTAGCATAATAAAATCTCACACAGCTGGCTCCTCCTGCCTGGAACCTGAATCACCCCTTTGTCCAGATTAGCCATACCGTACACGTTCCCCACCACAATAATCATTTAGTAGTCCTTCCAATTATCAGATCACCTATCATGGTATTGGGGTGATTGTGTTCAAGTAACCCTTGTTTTATTTAATGACTGTAAAACAAGAGTACTGATGCTGGCAATTTGGATATGCCAAAGAGAAGCCATAAAGTGCTTCCTTTAAGTGAAAGGGTGCAATTTCTCTAAAGAAAGAAAGAAAAAAAATCATATGCCAAGGTTGGTCAGATCTATGGTAAAAATGAATCTTCCATGTATGAAATTGTGAGGAAAGAAAAAGAAATTCATGCGAGTTTTGCTGTCATACCTCAAGTGGCAACAGTTACAGCCACAATGCATGATAAGTGCTTAGTGAAGATGGAAAAGGCATTAAATTTGTGGAAGGCATGAACAAAAAATGTATTACAATTGACAACAGTGTGCTAAGAAAGCATAGGAAAACTTCAGCAAGGGATCCCCAGAAACGTGTGACACCAAGCCATTTATTGCTAGTAAGGGACGGTTACAGATTCAGGAATAGAATTGTACTGAAAAATATAAAAATTACTGGAGAAAGAATGTTCACATAACTTTTATTACAACATAGTTATAATTGTTCTATTTCATTATTAACTGTTGTTAATCTCTTATTGTGACTAATTTATAAATTAAACTTCATCATAGGTTTGCATGTACAGGAAAAACATAATATGTATAGGGTACTGTCGTATCCGTAGTTGCAGGTATTTATGTTGAATAGTTTTCTTGAGCCATTTTTGTACTTTTGTGATCACATAATATCTTTATTATTTACTATGAGAACCAAGCTCAGAAAATATTTGAAATCCAACTCTGTATGTATAGCTGATAAACCCTAACTATATGTAATATGCTTATTAAAATGTAAATGTTGTATTTCATTCCAGATTAATGAAATTAGAACACAAGCCACATTCAAAGGTGAGGTGTGAATGTCACTAACATAATGCTACCTGCCTTACAAGACTCATACTTTACCCACCCTCTCATTACCAAGTATCTAGGTAATCATTGTTCTTGAAAGACTGGTTCTTAGGATAGCTTCCTCACAGGGAGGAGAAACTTGGTTTAAATACAATGTATCATGGATGACAAAGGAATTTCAACTGGATGTTTTCCTTTTTCCCCATGGAAAATTCTAAGAACATTTTTAAAACTGAGGGAAGAACATAACTGGCTTCTCTACAATTGCAGAAATGGGATTCAGGGATACCTGAAGACTGGCAGAGTACATTAACTATGAAAATGGACTGACACAATACTCTTTAACTCACAGTCTTGTATTTAAATTGGGAAATAACCAATAATTTCAAGACCCAATCTTTTAGAAATGGCTGTGTTAAACTATCCAAGATATTTTAGCTGTGGAATGCCTTTTAATTTGGACATATTTTTTGTGTAGACGTCCAATTATAATGTGACCTTCTGATAGCTTCATATATTATAATTATTAGGTAGATAGATATCAAGTGGTGTGTTTCATCACGTATTTACTCTCAAAGGAGCTAGTAAGGACATATTCCATGGTAAAAACCTCATCTATGAGAATAGGAAAAATAAAATTCTAGTTGAATTTTTATTTAAGACCAGATGGGGCTCCAAAGAATAAAGGTATGAAGAAAAATGTGTTCACATGTGGGCATATAAGCATGCCTTTGTGTGGTAAAATAAAAAAGACAAAGAAAAGAAGACTTAAGGTCTGGGCTTTTGTTCTGTTTTTTAACAGGTAGGAAAAACAACAACAACAACAAAAAAATAAAAAACCCACAACTTAATTTCTCAAAGGATTCAGCAATACTTAGACCTACAAATCTAAAAGAACTCCAAGGGGGGAACTCAGATCATTCTTTGCCTACCTAAAATTCCTGTTAATAATCATCTAAAGAGAGTTTCGACCACCTTCTCCATAAAGTCACAATGTCCTTTTAGTGCTATATTCTAGAATCTATCTTTTTCTAGTAGTGATTCTATTATCAATTATATTTAATTTAGATCTCTGAAATTCCTTCAAGAACATAAAATTATACTCTATCCTCCTATTTTAAAAACTTAAAAAATAATAAATAAAAAGCTGTTATGTTTTATTCACAGCTATGCCTCCCTCTGTACTTTATATTAGGAAAACCAACTTCTAATACTTGCTTGATTTATAGTTTTGAAACAAGAAATCTGTTCTATTTCTCTTCTTTTTCCCAACCATTCTGTGGTTCAGATGTCATCTGCCTAAAATACCGAAGACTTAACATGGATTCTATAAAAACACTATAATTTGTTTTCCAAGGTTACTTGTCAAAATTGCTTGCATGCTGAGTGGCAAGTAACCGATCTTATTACCCCGGTACGCAGGATTTGTGATCACTGCCCAGATGCTGGCTCCTGTATGCAGCTCAGCATCATGGTGCCTGCCAAGTCTGTAGCCCTATTCCCCACCCAGAATAATTCTAAATCTAAGTCCCCAGGCCTGTACTAAGCATCCACTTTATACCCTGAACATCTGCAGTAATCTTTTTCTCAATATGAACAATCTTATGAATATGCTGGCTGAGATGAATGCTATAATGAGGAAAGACCTGGGAGAGTGTGAACAACTAAAGTGATGTTGCATACCTGAGGGTAAGGGGGAGATGGTTGGGAGAGCAGAGGGGGGGAATAAAGGGAGGGCGCATCAAATATATGGTGATGGAAAGAGCTAATTCTGGGTTGTGAGCACATAATGCAATGTATAGACAATGTAATGTAGAATTGTGCACCTGGAAACAATGTAATTGTTATCAACCAATGTCACCCCAATAAATTTAACAAAAAAAGTGATGTTGAATTCTGATGATGATAAGATTCCAGTTCAGCCTCAATAGTTGATACGTAATGCCTGAACTGTTAAATTATCAAATGGATAAGATAGCAAAAATCACTTCCACCTCTAGGTTTTTTTTCTCTATAGGGTAACAGAGTTGCATATATAAAACAAACCTGTAAATCAGAATAGTCCTAATAATCTACAAAACACAGCTAGACTTTATTTTCTAAAATTTGAATATAACCATCCATATGAAAATGTCTGAATGCCTAAAGAGTGTGTGGAGAGAAAAAGAGAATGACTAAAGTAATAATGCTAATACTGAAATGAGTCATCAGTGTCCCTCAGCAAAACAGAGTCAAGAGTAACACAGAAAAGAGCAAAAAGAAGAGCTAGTCTTCAATTCTACTAGAAAATGCACTGTTACATCAGGTATTACTAGTCATTGTAAATATTTAATAAAGTCCCTGTTTTCCATGTAAAAAAACATTTGTTTAGTTTTCTTTAGTTACCAAAATGTTTCTTTAGTTACCAAAAAGTGAATGCAATCTTCTTTCACAGATTTTTAGGTACGAAAAATGTAACTTAGTGTGATGATAGAGAAATTATGAAAGCTCCTAGAAAGGCTGTATTTATCACATCTTGAAATCGTCTTTGATAAAGAACTTCTAGGTACAGCAAAGGCTGAATGAGTTAAACATAAGAACACAAGAGCTCCCCCCACTTCATTTTTAGAACAACAACAACAAAGAACAGCCTTAAAATGTTTTAAAGCTTACATTTGAAATAACAAATGTAAGAATAAAAGAAAATGTTTTGTTTGTGGATTCAATAGCTCTTCCAAGACAACTAATATTTAAAGTAAAAATGCGTTACCATAAAAACATAAATTTTAACCAGAAATTGTAGAGACCCAAGTTCTAGTTTCATTTCTTTTCTACATTAGAAATTGCTAGCAGAATTTAGAATATTAACAACTGAATTAAATAAGCATCTAGCAGATAATTTATAATAAACTGATTAACAAAAATATAATTTTCCCATTGCAGTAGTGTATTTATTGTGCAGAAATCAAGTAGCAGGGAATGAATAGCTATGGGGAACCAGTACAGAATATTCACAAAGATTTACAAATCTTTAGTCATTACACACTGAGCAGCGAAAAACAAAGGTATTGAATCCTTTTAGAGCAAACTATATATGTGTTGCAAATTTTCTGTAATCCTTATGACTGCATGCCTTTGGGGGTAAAAGGGCTTAATTTTAATGTATAATATTTTATAGTTTACCAAATATTCTGAAATAGTTGGTCTGCACAAACAGCATACATCCTGAACATGCAGTTTTGACATGTTGAGATACTTAAAAATACTCATGCTTCTCTTTCTTCCTTCCTTCCTTTCTTTCTTTCTTTCCTTCTTTTCTTTTTTTGGTCACATTTTCTCTTTCCATAACGATCCCTGTGCAATATTCCCTAAAAATTTAACTTAGGCAATAAGACACAGTACAAGTTCTCTTTCCTAGTGAATTTCCAGTTGTTCATTTATATTACATCCAATACTTCATTTGTAAATAGCAAATTTAACTTTCTGGTTCTAACTATTCTCACTTTTACTCATTTTGTGTCTTGACAGTTAACACCCTGTAACAATCAAGCATTGAATTTAATGATCTTTAGCACCAAGGAGTCAAGAATATTGCACCAAAATGGGTTTACACTTCACATCTCATTAATAAATAACATCTTGCAACTTTGTCACAAGAAAAATATTATTCTAAAATTAAACACATCCAAAGAGAAGGTTAGTTTCATAGGAAAGTTTGGTGTATGCTATTTGTAAAAAAGAAAAAGAATACAAGTGGATTCGGAAGCTAATATTTAAATTTACATTAGAGGACTCCTTGATTTTTAAATTAAAATGTATTTAATTTTAAATGTTCTTTCCAACAGAAGAGGTAGGTATATTTCCACATACGAAATATCAGTAATAACTACAAATCAAAACAAGGAAAGTCTGATAAAAATTAACGTGTCTTCTAAGAGCACATTAATGTTAACTATTTTATGATGTTAATAAAGACATGAATTTTTCATGTTCAATCAGACAATAATCTTAATTTTCATGTTTCTGATTGTAATAAAAGTACTGAAAGGCTGCCTTTTCATCACAAAAATTGCTTCCCCCAGTGATTTGTGCCACAAGTCATGGTGACCTTTGGGTCACTAGACAAGATTATACTGTAATTCTTTCTTATTCTTACTAATACCATCATTATCAAGCCTCTAAAAGCCTACAGAGATCATCAGATTTTTAAAATTTAATTATAACCAAAAGGGTATATTCAGACTAGAAGTGGAGAGATTCTACCATTCCAGTCAGCAAATGAATTCAAACGTGCAAATGTTAATTTATCTGCATTTTGAGCTTTGGACCAGAAAAATGTAAGGTTAATTGATTTTAATCTAGGTTATTAGTAATTTAGTCAAAAAACAAAACAAAAAACCACCTCATAAAGACTGTGTTTCTGTGATCATCAGACTGAAAAATGACTGCATATAAGATACATGAAAAATCTCATGCATTAAACAAACGGATGTGAGCAGAGGGAGAACCTCCAAAGTCACATAATAATTGCTTTGGTCTTGACAACAAAGCTAATTTAAAAAAATGTTAAAAATAAAAACTTCATAAATAAAACATCTGGGTACTGTATTTAACACATTACTCAATCTAAAGGTTAGTGATACATAGGAGCACATTTGCCTTTTTTCTTCCCACTCCCAAACCCTCATTTGCTTGTTTTCCCTGAAATTTTATATGAAATGGGAGCTTCCTCACTGTTAACAACAGTTAAGGCCCAGTTCAATTTACTCTCCTTTTGCTTTTCCATTTTTCTGCTTTTTTCCATTTTCTATCACTAGTTTTTCTGATTTGTTCACACCATTGGCTGAAATACCATTCACAGCTGCTTTTCCAGTTTTTGATTTCTTAGGCTCATTGTATGTCCGAACATAGAAGTTAAGAAAGAGAAAAATGAAGCTGATTGCGTAGGCAATTAGAGCCCAGTGCATCCATTTGGGGAAGGGGCAATCAGTGTAAAGAGATAGTGCTGTGTGTCCAATGGTCACGAAGAACTGAACCTGAAAAACAAACAAACAAAAACTCAGGATGTGTTTATTGAGAATGGTAAACAACTTCTAACAACATCAGAATCTTCTATCTAGCTAAAATAGGCCGAAGTTTTGCCATATTAGCCAAGGGTTAATAGTTCTCTGGCCCCAAGACCTCACTCCTCATTTGGGTCACTGTGCAAACGCCATCTCCTCCACAAGGGCTTCCTGATCATGAGAATGAAAGTATCTCCACCAAACTGGTCCTCTCAATCCCAATAACCAAAGACTTGTTTCTTTATAAGAATCATAGCTATCTGAAATTGTCCTTCTGCATTTGGTAAGCTCTGGACTGCCTATCTTTCCACTAGTATGTAACTCCAAAGGGCAGGATCCTGTGTTGCTCTGATGATTCTTGAGTCCTTGGCACAACATCTGGACTCAGTGAATACTGGCTGGTTAATATTGAATACTACTATCTAACAAGAAGAAAAACCAATGGTCTAAAGCAAGCTTGGTCAACCCACAACCCAAGGCCACTTGCAGCCCAGGAAGACTTTGAATGTGGCCCAACACAAATTCGTAAACTTCTTAAAACATGGGGAGATTTATTTGGCGATAGTTTCATTTTTAGCTAGCTATCAGCTATTGTTAGTGTTAGTGTATTTTATGTGTGGCCCAAGACAATTCTTCTTCCAATGTGGCCCAGGGAAACCAAAAGTTTGGACACCCCTGGTCTAAAGAGAGTCAAGTAACAGTATTGAAGGCTATTCAATTTTTGTTTTCCTCCCACATTTTAGACTGATTTCTTTCCACAAAAATGTCAGTAATCTGGTATACTTTTAAAAATAAACTTATCAAAATGGTTCCTTATTTATTTCTTACAGAATAGCAGACAGAAAATATACATTTAAAGTAACACCATCCTTTAAAAATTAGGATTCTGGGTAAAATTTAGTAGATATTTGAAAATAAGTACAAAAAGAATAATTTTTAACTTTAAGTGTTTTTAAAGGAGAAAAGCAAAAATTTAAATGCTTTTAATTAGTATGAGGCTAATCAGCTTAATTCCAATATATCAATAAATGAATGATTCTCAAAATAAAAATTATGAATTCTATGATGTTAACAAGTGTTAACTTCTTACAAGATTAACTTACATGATTAATTGTTCTGAGAACTGGCTTGGAAATAAACTACTCTTCATAAAATTAACATTCAATTTGGAATGGGCAATTATGATTTCTTTTTAGGACAGCATTATCAGTATTATTATATTAAATATTATTAAAATAATTTATTCCATGTAAGCCACAAATTTATATCTGACCAAACAACTTTTAAAATTTTCCATGGCAAAATTAGGATTTTAATAACTATTGATTTCACAATGGTTCTTGGACTTGCATCACCGAAAAAACGTGTGCAAGTGGGTTTGATTGAATGTGGCATCGCTCAAGGAAAGTCATGTGCAGGTTGCAACGAAATAGATATGAAGAGTTCCCGTGATTTTTGCCATCTCTTCCTTTATTAGTTAGTAAGAGAAATGAATTACACAAACAGCTTACACTAAAACTGGAGGAAGCTTCTTGTAGCATTTTAGTTACAAATGAATTCTTCACACCCAGCATTCACCAAAAGTTGTGTTTCCTGTTTGGTTAGCCAGCCATTTAGCAACTTAAAGCAGAGACAAATAATATTTCCAAATGTGATTACACTGATAAAATTGTGTACACACTATGATTAAAGCAAATTATAATAAATTCCGAAGCTTGAATAATAGCTACCAGGTTGGTTTTGGATATCCAGTTTGATTACTAGGCTAAAGCCTAGCTTACTCTGATGCACCCAAATGTTATATGAGGTCCTACTAGGGGTATGTGCTGAAAACTGTCTGCTCTAAGACTAGCAATTGAAAATACCTAGTTCTGTTCTCTGCACCGTGTGTTAGAGAACTAAGCTCTGGGCCTTGTCCCTTTCTTTACCCCACCCATTCCTTGGTTCTATGCCTTTCTTCAACTTTTACATTCTAAATGTACATGCTCCATTTACAAAGACTGAAAAATAGAATAGCAAACAGAAAATTTAAGCAAAGAAGGGATGAAGAGAAATAATAACTTTTTAAGTTAAAAAAAAAATCACCTGAGAAAGAAGTTATATTATTTTTCTAGTCACATGAGTCTATGTACTTTGTAGTGTGCTTAGATATTTTTAAAGAATATTTTTCTTAGAAAGACAAAAGCTGTGTCTAGTCTCTTAAGGACTAAAAAGAAAAGTTGTCACAACAACTAGGTCTACACATAGGTAGCTCAGAGCCAAGCAACCTCAACTCCCACAGATAGAGCACAGAGAGAATCGACTTTGTAATAGAAAATTTTCAAAAATGACTCCGAAATTTACAATTATTAAACTCAAACATTTTCAGGAGAAAGTTTAGAAGGATTTAACTCACTAGCTGCAACATCGTCAGGTATCGTTTCCACCAAAGATACTTCTGAATCCATGAGCCAAATGCAGTTAACCCGTAGTATGAGTACATAATCACATGGATGAAAGAGTTCATCTGGGCTCCAAAAAATGCTTTAGAAAAAACAGAAGTAATCATAAGATACAGAAAACTTTATAACATGAAATAAGTGAATCCACATTATTTTCTAATACAAGCTTGAATACAGATTAGAAATGAGTTATCTTCAGATCATGTTAGGTATTTATAAAGTTTAAACTCAGTCTTTTAACATATAAATAAAAATGCAAAGGACTTTCAAAGTGGCAAATGTTTAAATGGATTATGGCAGTGGTTTAAGTAGACCTTAATATAGAACTATTGCTTATATTGCTTTTCATTCTATTATTCCTGGGGGGAAATAGTACAGATAATTGTTTATATAGATTTGTAAATGTCTCATTGCCTTTAGATGTACTAATATACATCTCTACAACAAAACAGTACCGACTTCTTAGGTTCCTAAACAATTTTATCTTTTTTTCTTTTTTTGTCTTTTCACATTTATAGAGAGAAATTATCTTTTTGTCTTCAGTGCATAGTTATTTCTATTTTACTTTTTGACAGATAGAGAGAGAGACAGAGACAGAGACAGTTAGAGAACCAAACTGTGGGAACTCCCCAGTTCAGCACGTGGGTCCTGCCTGGGCCGGAGCCGGGATTCGATCCTCGGTCCTCATGGCC
>PVKE010052366.1:0-10365 GCA_004027555.1 Craseonycteris thonglongyai
CTCTCTCTCTCTCTCTCTCTCTCTCTCTCTCTCTCTCTCTGTCAAAAATAATAAATAAAAAAAATATATTTAAAAAAATAATGCAGCCTCTGTTTATACTAACATATACAATGACCACTTTGCCCCAAATAAAACATCTTTGGAAAGGATACAGTATCTATTTATTGCTTCTATAACATAACAGAGCATTGCTTCCACGAGTGCTTGTTCTTGCTAATTGTATCCCCTGAAGTACAGCAATCACATATGATTCCGTCCCATTTACTGTAACCATGGCATTATAAAGGGAACCTTTTGGTCCCAAAGAATGATAGAATTAAAATTTTTTAAAAAGCCAAAGTTAAAAACTTCAGTCAGTTCAGTAGAGCCTTCTCACCAGTTTGCTATTAGGCTGTTAACAAAACTACTTGAGTATAGTTGCACCACCAGCTTTGAAAACAGACAAAATTTAGCCATTTTATGCTATTGAGGGTATTTGGGGTTACTCTTTTCAAATTTAATTACACCTTTATTATGTTTTCACCTAATATACCAGCTTATCTCTTATTTCAAAGCTGTAGGTTTACTTACAACATCCTTAGTGCTCCTTATACTTTTCTAATTTCTTAAATAATTTACTAGATAAAAAACATCTATTTATTTTTCTATGATTGAGATGTGTCTTACTCAAACTGCATTTTCAGGGTTCACTCCCATTAGCTTTCAGCAAAGCGAAACATTTGCTATTTTTCCTTTCTATTCCCTCTCACGTCTTCTGTCTCTCAGAGTTTTCCAAAAGTAGCTCTGAAATCACAATTATTAGTGCTTTGGTTGTATAATTCAATGAACTCACAAACACAAATCCCTTTACACTGAAGTTGATTTTCTGCACATTACTATACTGAAGGTGGAGAGAATCCATAACATAGCTAAAAAGAAGTGGAAATGCAATTAGAAGTTTGTCCTAATTAAACAATTGCAATAAGAGAGCCAATAGATGGGCACTTTAAAAGAAAGAAGCAGCTAATTAATTTTAACAGTTCAGATTTGGACAGGGTTAATTATAAGAAAAATTTAGGCATAGCTCATACAAACCCTGTTGAAGTTTGGAAGAATTTTTCTTACCAAATATCATTCTGCCTCACTCAAGGTATAAGATAACTAGCAGTTACATTTAAATATGTTATTTTTAGGCCCTGTCATTGTCTTGATCCAGCATATGCACAGAAAATTATTCTCAAGTAAGAAATTAAAAGGTATAGCAGTGGAAGGGAGGTCTTCCCAATCTAAAATGGTATTAGAAACCATTAGAAGATTGAGCAATTCACAAATTGCTACACGGAAATATGAACGTTAGTCGCCCAAATCAGGGCGCAGAAGGCTCTTACGCTCATCTGTGGCTCTAACCCTTTCCATTAGTATAGCTTAGTGATGTGAGATTACCAAATCTTTCTAAACTCTGGAATTCTAAACCCTACCTATATGCTAAAAACTTGAAATATACAGGAAAGAAATGCTTAGGCAATTGTTTCTCTGAAAGGGACATTGGTGTTTATCCTGACTGATGCTGCAAAAACTTGTGACATAGTCTTAAATTGCTTCAAAAGGAACACGAATCCAAATTTACATGGAGTAATAGCCACTCGGAGCATATCAGAGTTGTTTTGTTAAATCATCTGCTTTATTATGGATGTATACGGTCATCTACACATACATTAATTTTGTGAAATATGAAGAAATCTCATGTTTAAAAAAAAAAAGAATGTAAGTGTTCTACTATAGAAAAAAATTTAAGAACACAATGGTTATCAAAAAATTTTTTTAAGTTGTTTATTTTTTACTGGAGGACATCTTAAATTTTTGCTAAGAAGTCTGATAATTTTTTTAAGATTTAAGGGGAAGCCAGGATGGCCCAGTGGGTTGAGCACTTGCTTTGAGGCCCCGGGACCGAGGAGCGAATCCTGGCCCCAGCCCGTGTGGACCCATATGCTGAGCTGGGGAGTGCCCCCAGTTCAGTTCTCACCGGGGTGAGACCCCAGCCCAGTTTCTGCCCTGTGCAGCCCCGCACACACCTGTGGAGCAAAATTGTGTGGAAAAACCAATGATTTGCAACTGTGAAAGCTGTTCTGGGCCCTCCCCCTTCTCTCTTGTATCTCTCTCTCTCTCTCTCTCTGTCAAAAACAATAAAAATAAATAAATCTTAAGATTTATTTTTATTGTTTTTGACAGAGAGAGACAAACAGAGAGAAGGGGAAGGACCCAGAACAGTTTCCATAGTTGTACATTAGTTTTCCACATAGTTTCATTCCACAGGTGGGCACAGGACTGTTCAGGACAGGAACTGGGCTGGGGTCTCACCCCGGTGAGAACCAACCTGGGGGGCACTCCCCAGCTCAGCATATGGGTCCACATAGGCCGGGGCTCAATCCTCAGACCAAGGGCCTGCAAGAAGAGTGCTCAACCCACTGAACCATCCTGGTATAGCCTTGATAATTTTTAAAGAGTAATTTATTGAGCGTGGTATTTTCCCAAGTTATTTGACCTTAGAGTTCCACAAAACACCCTTTGAAAACCTTTGTAAAAACAAAAAAAAAGAAAAGAAAAGAAAAATTACGCCTATAAGAAGAAATGATACTTATAGAGATATAGAGAGTGTGTTCTATTTCTTATTCTGAAAGGAAAATCAGGTAGCCAGATGTAGATTTAACATGAGAAAAATAAAAGATGTGTTTACAATTGTATCGAAAGGATGGAATGACCACCTATAGGTCAGATGTAAGGGGAATTCAAGCAGCTGAGAAGTTTGTCAAGTGAACTTTGAAGTCAATGTCAATGCTTTCAAATTGATGAAATTTGTTCCCAGTACCATACGTAAGGCAGCCTCCAGAGACTGACTTCTCCTAGATTTAAGGACATCCACTTTGTAGATGTTTCATGAATAATTAGAAAAGGCCTCAAGACCTGTGAATTTTTCTCTCAAAATATACCTTGAAAAATGTTCATTATTGATGGAAAGAGCTGATTCTGGGTGGTGAGCACATAATGCCATGTATAGACAATGTCATGTAGAATTGTACACCTGGAAACAATGTAATTGTTATCAACCAGTGTCCCTCCAATAAATTTAACAATTAAAGAAAACAGATACAGTAAAAAAAAAAAAAAGAAAAAGAAAAATGCTAATTACCATTATTTTTATGATGACCCTAGACTATATCACTCTCATTTTTCCTTAGACTGTAGCAGTTTCTTCCTAAATGTTTTCCAGTTTCCACTCTTGTCTCTGCTTCCTTCATTTCTCTCTACCCCATTCCATTCCTCTTTTTATTTTTAACAAAGGACAACCAGAGTAACTTTGGAAAACTCTAAACCACATTGTGCCCCATCCATCCAGTTTACACTACCTTCTAACAACCCAGCCTTTCGTTCTGTTCCTGATCTTAATATTAGGTTCTTATTCCTCTGCCTGGAATAATTTTCCCAGGGATGGTCTCATGGTAGGCTGACCGGATGTACCATTTGCTACGGGACACAAAACAACAGTACTGTCCTGTTTCAAACAGGATATTAAGGTCAGCCTACTGACACTTGAATTTAGCCCAGTGAGATTAGGCTGACCACACATAGCATTTGAAACAGGACAGTACCACCATTTGCTGTCCTGTTTAACACACGACAACTGATTAGCCTACCTCATGGCTATTCACTCAGCTCTATGCTCACATGTCCCCTCTACATTTGATCCCAATCTACTCTCTATGTATTAAACTTACTCCCTTATAATCCTCCTTACATTCCCAGCTCCAAGGCCAGGCTGGCCTATATGATTTCATATTGTTTTATTATATTATTTTAACCTGTGTTTGGCATATTTTTGGTCTATCTCCCCCAGTGGAATCTAAGTTCCAAAGCACAGAGACTTGCTCTTGTCACCATTTTATTCATTTCTCATAGAACAGTGCCTTTGCAGAACAGATGGCTAAATATTATTTTTCAACAACTAAATAGATGAAAGAATAATTCTTTTTTTTTTTTTTTTGAAAAATTGAGGTAGAAGCATTATGTTTTAGATAAGGTAATTATGAAATTACCATAATAACAGTATCTTACAGCTAAATTAATATAGCTGTTATGAAGCTGAAAATACCAAAATATGGGTTCTTTGGGTTATTTTGAAGTAGCCTGGTGACATGGTCATTTTTTCAATTGGCTCAGAATATGAAAGAGCCGGTGGTTTTATGAGCCACATTGCAGGGTGTTGCTAAGGTAACTACAGTGTGGCTAAAGCATTTCATCACTTTAATAATTGTATAGATTTTCAGTAAGCAGCACACAAGACACATTAAGTAAGATGCATCATTGTGTAAATTGCTTTCGTCTGGAAACCAAGCTTCCCAGTACATGTTTACCAGAGATGTTTCTCAGGGACGTTACCTCTTCAGGATAAAAGACGAAACATGCCTAAATATTACCAAACATGCCAGTAAGAGCACAAAGTCATATTCGAAAACTTGCCTTCCCTGTTTCCTAGTGGAACAACTCACAAATTAATCATTTGGTCTAGAATTTTGCCTTATGCACTATGTCAAGTCCAAAAGGCTTTAAGACGATATCAGACAGGATTGTGTAGATGTTCTTACTTTAAAAAGAAAAAAAAACAAACTTGCATGCATTATTACCTAGTGTGGTGGCAACTATTATTAACCACACCTTACACCAAAAAAATCCCAATGCAATGACACGTTAATGCAGTAATTTTCTCAGAGGTCCCCTAGCTACCTCAACATGGCATAATGAAGTTTAGGGGGGGTTACTTCTAGGTCTGTGCGCTTGAATCATTTCATTGGCCTATCTCTTCGCTCAGTACTTCCTTTACTAGATATTCATACCATCTGCATTTTTCTTTAGAACGTTAGTGGCTAGAGATACGAGAACTTTGACGGATATATATTCAATACAGCCCTGGATCCCACAAATTAAAGAGGAATGGGAGAGGGCAGAGGAATTTGGGGGACGCGGCCTAGGGCATATTGACATTAGTGTGCACTGGAACACATGGTATTTTCACGGCCAGGGATCAGGCTCCGCTCACCTTTTGCCAATTGACTCGACAAGCAGCAGTTGTCAGCTAGTCCAGCTCCTGAACTCCACACGCCATCAACGTCAGGGCTCAGTCAGATGGAAATATAGACGGCACATGTGTCTAAGCAGCCTCCCAACATCTAAAGCAAATGACAATAGGGCTGCACACCATGCTCTGATCCAGGCATCCTAGGTCCCAATGTCAGTTATTCGGTTCCTAATTACACTGGGGACAAGCCCCTGGGAAGCTCAAGTGAGTGACCTCAATTTCCCATCTTCATTTACCATTTCCTTTAAAAACATCAATAAAAATGGCAGCAACCATGGTCGCATTGATGTTATATTAATAAATGGTAACTACGTGCAGGATTTGGCCCAATGTGATATCTATATAGTAATGGGGGCAGAAGTTGCAAACATAATGATTGGTTAGTGCCCCACTGGTCAGTTGTCTGAACTGATAGGTGGTTTCCAGTAATTCATTGCTTATCTAAAAATCTAAAAAGAGAATAAGTACACATTCCCATCCATAGTGAAGAGCTTCCGGAACCCGTGTCTAGCAAGCATTCTGGTGGCTGTTAATGTTCATGCTATATCAAATATTTTTCTTTTTTTTTAAAGATGTATTTTTATTGTTTTTGACAGAGAGAGAGATACAGAGACAGAGAGAAGGGGGAGGACACAGAACAGCCTCCACAGTTGCACATCATTTGTTTTTCCACATAGTTTCATTCCACAGGTGGGCACGGGGCTGCACAGGGCAGGAACTGAGCTGGGGTCTTGCCCCAGTGAGAACTGAATTGGGGGACACTCCCCAGTTTAGCATAAGGGTCCACAAGGGCCAGGGATGGGATTTGATCCTCAGTCCCCAGGGCTGCAAAATGAGCACTTAACCCACTGAGCCATCCCGGCTTCCCCAATATCAAATATTTTTAAACAATCATATGAGCAATGATTCTTTGTCAAGTAGCATTTAGTTTTCCAACATAAGAATAACCATTTTCCTTTTGGAATTTCATAATCCTGAAAGCTAGCATTTTAAATTGACATATTTTACCCAAGAGGAAACAGACAGAGGGTAGCTTGTCACCTGTAAAATGTGGAAGTAGGGTCAAGTGATCACCAGAGATATTAACGGTCTAATTTTAAAATTATGGTGTAAAATCATCATTGCAATGATTAGAAATAGTGCATATTTTTTTAGAGCTTAATGTTTTTTTTCAATGTCAGGTATGCTACAAATTTTATTCTGAATGTTGGATGTTTTTATTTTCCCAAAGAGTCTCTCTCATGTTTACAGAGTTTACAGGATCATAATACCTGGTTTAAATTGTTTGGCATAACTCTGCAGTAGCAAGAATTGTTCTCTGTGATGAAGACTTATAGATCCATAGATCTATATATGGTGAGAAATGTTTACATTTAAAAATTTTTAATAACCTAATTGACCCCTTCCCTTTCTTTTCTTTTCTTTTCTTTCTTTTTTTATTTTTTTGTCTTAGATAAGAGAATTTTCTTCTTCGATATTGATTGAAAATCGACTCAGTTCAAATGGGAACATTGACGTTGTTTCTTTTTTCAGTTAGTGCCCGAAGAATTCAAATCTTTAGTGACACAGGTTTACGCTGTATAATATATGAGTTGTACATAAGAAATACAAGAGGCATACATAACTCTGTATTATGCCTTGTGGCAGAACACAGAGGGTCGTTGAGTATTTATATATTTTTCTCAAAGCAGATTAAATTATAAAAATCTGAAATATTTCTTCAATTTAGAAATGAAAAATAAACAGAGTGCTATGTTTAAGGTGCCCAAGTAATGCCTACATGCCATTCCTACACACACACACACACACACACACACACACAGATTTTAGCTATGCTATACCTGCCTTGACAATACCAATACTTTGTATGACACATTAGAAAGAGCAAACTCTACTGTTATGAGTATTTCTGAAGAAGGCATGCTTGTTCTGTGTACTGTGTTTACTCTGGCATCATATTGTTGAATGGAAAGGGTAGCCCAGCTATTAATAAGATTTTTCCAGGGATGCCGGCATAGTGCAGTGGTTGAGCACTTGCCTTCCAATCATGAGGTCCAGGATTCCATTTCTGGCCCCAGCCTGTGCAAACCTATACTCTCAACTGAGGCACAAGTGTAACCACCAGAATGGTGGCAAAGGTTTCCACCTCCCATGTGGGAGGCCCCCTGTTTGGTTCCTGCCCCACTCAGCCCCACATCCACTTGTGTGGAATAAAAGCATGTCACAACTAATGATGTACAACTATGTAGCAACACATAGAAAATGTAATTAAGCAAAATTAAGGTCATTTGCAAGTGTAGGAAGTCGTTTTCACCACACTTGGTGAAATTCCGTCTAGACTGGTGGAAGGTCATGAGATGATATTGCCCCACTACCACTTGTGCAGCCCAGAGATCTTATTCTTTGAGCTCTTTTCACAAAAGGGAAAATCCATGCTTTCCTGCACGTGTGGTTCTGAGCAGCCACAACAAACATCAAATCTGTTTTTGTTGAACCAGTAAATCGAAACATCAACATCTTCTCCAAACCCACGAGACCTAAGATGACACTTTAACTGACTCCCTCATACTCTTCATAATTTATTCCTGTGTCTTTGCATGGGAAGTCTATAAAGTAGCGCATCACAAGCTGTTCAGAAGGTTGTACAGGAATTAGATTTAGAATTTAATTCAACTAAAACAAGCATGCCCCCTTCAAGCCAGCCGCTGAAAGACAAAGGTAAGACAGCACGCTTTGGACTTGTACTTAGAAGTCACATGCTCTGTTCATGCACATTGTTGGGGGACTTTGAGATTTTTACAAACTTTACAAAATGTTAAAAAGACTTGTTTGTCAGTATAAACTTTTATCAAATATTTACTACTTCATGACCCTCCCGCAATTTCTAAATGATGGAGGCTTTTAATCCGTGTGAGGGCACATCCAACTATTAGAGAATAGAATTTTTATTCAATATACATGAAAGTATGTGATCACAAATTAAATTTAAATAGTAAGGGCAGGAATCCTGCTGGAAATAGAGACATTAAAAACTGCTAAATGTTGCAAGTGAGGAAACTGTCCTCGTTTATGTAGCAGAGTGTTCAGGAGGGTTAGTCTATTTGTTGCCTCATAAGTGCTTTCAAATGTCACAGAATGCCTGTGTCTTCCAATCCTGGCTAACGTTTAAGGTGATGGAAACCAAATGAGATGTGATTAAGTTCCAAATCATACTATTACCTAAGTTCCGAAGGCCCTCTTTTTTGGGAGCAGCACACCTTAGTGATTTACGCAGATTTCTTTGAGTGGAACGAGAGGTGGCTTTTTCCCCTAGTGCGAGTGTTTTGCAGTTTTGGAAGTTCTGCAACCAATATACATGAATTAATGTGGAGCTTAGCTGTATAGTTGGGACTCAACTGTTTGTCCTGAGAAAAGCTTATAGCAGTTTGCAAATAGGTGAAATAAAAAAGCTAACAAAAAAAAAAATAATAAAATAAAATAAAATAAAAAGCAAACAAAACACACTAAGGCATTGGGGATTATGCCCATTTTTTTTTTGAAGGTTTCCTTATGCTCCATGTGAGCCCAGAACACATTTCTGCTGTTCTATGCCTCTCCTCAATGTAGGGCAGTAATTTCTAAAAGCTGATTTTATGTAAGGAGAAGGAGATTTGCTATCTTAGCTACTGCATTCTTCGAGTGGATATGGAGCCTTAGAGGTAGTCATACAAGAAGGCAAAAGGAGGGGAAGCCGGGATGGCTCAGTGGGTTAAGCACTAACTTTGCAGCACGGAGGACCGAGGATCGAATCCCGGCCCCAGCCCGTGTGGAACCACGTACTGAACTGGGGTGTGCCCCCAGTTCAGTTCTCTCTCTGTATCTGTATCTCTCTCTCTCTCTCTCTCGTCAAAAGCAATAAAAAAAAAAAGGCATAAGGAATACTGATCTGCCATTGGGGCTTGAAAAATCATGTTTCATTCACTAAATATGCTTCTGACAATCAGGAGGATGTTGAAAAAGAGTTCTGGTCTTCTAGGATATATGTATATATTATATGTAATATATGTATATATAGTGTGTAATATATGTGTATATATTATTTATTAATGTATATGCATACATATATATTTGTAATATATATGTATATACATTATGTGTAATATATATAATAAAATTTGCCTTCTCATTATTTTATATCTAGAATTAAAAAAAAAAAATCAAGACCCTTAGCATACGCAATACTTCACAGAGAAAAATCCACAAAGTCAAATTTGTGGTACCAACAAATAACATTCATGTAGTGCTTCCCAACATGAATCTCAGAGAGATGGAGAGAAATCCGAAATACGTTCCCATGAGGCGTGGTGGCTCTTCCACGCGCTTGCAGGGATTGATCTCCAGGGTGGAGGAAAAGGGGCTGAGGTTCATTTCTGCACGAACAGTTTCAGAGAGCTCTGTGACATGTGCAGTCCCTTCTAACAGTGCCTGGTGAGCTCTGTGATGTGTGCAGTCCCTTCTAACAGTGCCTGGTGAGCCTTCTCACCGGTTTAACACACATGGAAGGGAGGCATTTGCTCCTAGCTCCCCTTCCCAGACATTTCTTCAAGCGCCAGGTCCCTTAGCAAGTATGGGTGCTTTGGTGCTCTGGCTCTGACCCCCACTGAGAAAGTCCCAGAAGCGATTCTGCGGGGGGAGGACTTCTAAGCTGGGGAAACCTTGGTTATTACTGTCCATGTGACTTCACGTGCTGTCCTCAGGAAATTGAGGTGGTCCATTTTTTTCAGGATTCCTAGCCTGCAGCTCATCATGTATACTTGTACGTACTCGTACACACATATGCAAAAGGATGTTTTTTTAAAGTCCTACAGGTCTGATTCAGCATAGCTCCTTGTTTTAGGTGAGGCTCCTTAGAAGTAGAGCTTGAGATGGGGATTCTTCTGCACATGCGTCACTGAGAGAGTGGTCTCAGGAGAAAAACTAATAACAAGTGGGGGAGGTTAGTAATGATGTAGGTCCTGCTCAGTAGTTGTTAAAACGCGGTCCGCACTTCAGCAGCATCCGCATCCCTTGAGAACCTGTTAAAAGACAAATCTGCAGGCTCATCTACTGAATGTGGGGGCGGGGGTCCAGTAATCTGTGTTTTAACCAGCTTTTGCGGTGATTTTGCTACGCACTAGAAATTGAGAATCATGGGTCCAATTGATGTCTAACCTCAGTGTGATCTTGTGGAGAATTCTGGAACACTGTAGACCTGTCCCTCTTTGAAGAGCATTGAA
>PVKE010052367.1:0-10358 GCA_004027555.1 Craseonycteris thonglongyai
AAAAAAAAAAAAAAACCAAAAAAAAAAAAACCAAAATACAGTCCCACCAGTAACCCTAAAAGTGGCAGCCGACCTTCACTCTGGGCCAGGCTCTGGGCCCATTATCTTATAGACAGTCTTGTCTAGTGCATGTCACTGGTTTCTGCCCTATCCACCATCTCCCCTACCAAGCTGAGGGCTGGGAACATGCTTTACTTGTTTTCCTATTCCCAGCATACAGCAGGTAAGCAATACATGTTTCACATAATTCATAATTCTTATGCTCTTCAAACATTTAGAAAAGTTACTCTAAAAGACAGCTGAAATATTAACTCTTAGTTAGCTGCAAAATGACTTCACAGTAAAAGCCAGGAAGCAACAGACATATTTATTACATGATAATGTCAAAAAAGCCTGGGAAAAGAAGGGAAGGGACACTGCTTCCCCCACACCCCTCTAGCGTCTTTCTTATCCAGCCTGATTACACTATGACAGGGATACTGAACTATATTCCATCCCTAAAACAAACTTTCAACCTGGGGAAATGCTCTTCATTTATTCGATGATCAACCTTTATGAACCCTAAACTTTAGATTTTAGTGAGGTGTATTTTTAGGTAGAGTCAAGGCATTTTTAAATGCCCCTCTTGTAGTGCTGTGAACAATGAGCTTAGAGTGCCAAGGCTTTCCTTGAGAAAGTCAATTCTAGTTTCAAGCAACGTACCAGGAGGTGTATTCTTTTACCAAGCATAGTAGTTCCATTAGCCATCTGATCATTTTGAAAAGCAACAACAGAATATGGATAGACTGACAGCCTTATGAAGTTAGCAAATAAACATAAATCAATTTTGCCCAAAATACAAGAGAAAACACAGAAACAAGAGAATTCCTTTCTCCATTAACTAATTAGTCAACTATGACAAATCAGTGTGAGCTGTGAGCTTGGCCCTACAAAAGCATTTACTCCATCTGCAATTTACTTCAACCAGGTTAACGCTGTCTTCCTAAAAACTTCATGAAGCATGACCACTGCCTACTCTGACATTTGTCCCCATGCCCTTGTCCTCAAATCACAAAACTACAACTTTCACAAAACCAAAACAGAAAAGGCCGTTTGCAAGGTGCAACACAATTTCTGAGTAAGAATAGCTGGTCATTTTGTCCTTTCTTGGATCAGTGGTTCAGAAACCTTGATGGTTATTTAGCACACACACAAACAATCGCTGATTTCATTAGCGTCTGAGCCAACTTCATTATACATTAATAGTATGATGTTAATAACACTGTACTGTTTACAAAGCACTTTTATATACTGTTGGTGGAGCTGGCTGGTGTTTGATTCACAAATCTCTTTAGTGACTGAAGGCCACATTTCAGACCTTTTAGTATTTCACACTCCAGTGTACATCAGGATGATTTTCAGTGAGTGTTAGTAATGATAAGTCCTAAGCTCCCTCTTGCATGTGGTCCTGAGAGCCATTTACATCAGAGGTTATTTACATATTTTTGTCTTCCAACTACTCTGCAGCTACATTGCAACCCACCCTTGGGCCCCACCTGTAGATGATACCACCCTATCCATTCATTTATTTCATAAGGTGAAAACTTATTGAACAGATGTCCCACTATATGGTGTAGGATATTTTGCTGCTCACAAAGAATAAGATACAGTCTTTCCTTCCAGTGTACCAAGATCAATATACAAATCACTGTCATGAAAGGCATAACATGGTATTACAAGAGATATAAAGTGGTGTAATTTATCACAGGCAGTGAACAGTATCAGGTTTGGGGAAATCAGACAAGATTTGATGAATGTGATATTTGACCTGGTCCCTGAAGAATGTGTAAAACTTTAGACAAGAAGAATGGGGGAGAAAATTCCAAGAAAAGGCTCAGTGTGAGCAAAGGTATGAGAACACAGGGCCTGCTCCAGAAGCAGAATGCAGCCCAGTGGCGGCAGGAGCAGAGGATATGGAAGTGGTAGCACATCAAGATAGAAAGGAAGGGAAAGCCACAGCATGGAGGGTCTTTTTGTGATTGATGCAAGGAAAAGGCAAGATCAGGGTAATACAAGCAGTGATAAGAAGAATGTATCTTGGGGAAGGGAGTCTAGAGGCCAGAAGAGTCTACAAGGGTACCATGGCCATCCAGATGAGACATAAGAGGGGATTTAATGATGAGCGCAATAATGGCAATGGGCATGAAAGGGAAAGAAGATGTAAGGGACATTGTGGGGCAGGACTGAAAGGACTGCTTAGATGTATCTGAGGGGAAGGAGCTGGCCATCTTTGTGACGTGGTGATTCTGGGTGATCAGGGAAATAAGGGGGAATCTAGGAGGCAGTGCTGGTGTGGAGAAGAGTAGCACTTGATTTGGGCCTTTAGAAGGTTCTCCTGAGATATCAATAACTAAGCCCCTTTAATTGGATCCAAGTTTTCAAGTTGAGAGAGAACTAGAGTTAACAGTGCAGTTACGTGGAATCACGTTTATGAGGATTCTCACCCTGCAATCTAATTCCAGACTCTCTACCTCAGAAACACCACTGGGAGGATCAAACTTCCAAAGTTCAAAGCGGTCCAACCTAAGAGTCAAACAGGGCAAATTCAGTGACCTAGTTGGCCCACACCCCAGGAGTTCCTTGTTCACAGCTTGGCATGTGGTTGCCCTTCCCCCTTACTGTATTTTTCTTTACTGAAGAAATTTCCAAATGGTTGAAAACTTATTCAGACAATTACTGGCCATTAGTCATGGCCAGAGGCAAGAGGCTTATGACAATCCAGAATGGAGTCTGTGGGTTTATCAGTGGTTTTATCTTTATTTATTTTTTTTACATTCTTCTGCTTCTTGTGTCTACTACTAATAAATTAACACACTGCAAGTTTTTTTCTAAATATAACTTCGTCAAGCTCCTAGTCCCTCCACCAACAATTTTACTGAGTGACTCCAATGCGAGCTTAAGGCATCCAGTCATGCACTATGATATAATGGGATTCGATGCTGAGCTCTCCAGAGTATTTCTTGTCCTATGAGTTCTTGCCAGAAAAAAGGCCAGTACATCTTCAGCCATCTCATGTTCCTGTCAATCTTTAGGGTAGGAAGAGTACTTTTTCTTACTGACAAGACAAGTTTTGCAAAGTCACTGTTTAAATGTCACAATTCAGGGCACACCCATCAAAGAGTAAAACAAGGGAGCCCTCCACCCCAGAATCACCTGAGGGGCGATCTCATTATGTAAGATTTAAATGAATGCAAAGCTGGAATTCTTCCTCCCCAAATGGTCTCTGAGTTTCAGAGCAAAAGGAAAGGGAGGCTATGAAAGGGGGTGACCTGTTACAAATGAGGTAAGATGCATGAAACAGAGGACCCTGTAAATAGCAAAGCACCCTGAAATGTTAATTTCCTCCATAGAAGAACTGTTCATTTCACAATTAACCAGGGTTTAGAAGGTTTCCTTGTAATCTTCACTCAGAGATTAAGGATTTTAACATATGCCATGGCCTCTGCCATTTGATTTTTGGAAACGTCATCCCATGATTTGTAAGTTTTAAATGTTTATTGTCCCCAAAGCCAGCCCCTCTTATACTGCCATGAGACTCTCACCAAAATGTATGAACAATCCCAAGCACATCCTATAAATATTTTTATGGGCCTCTAACAAGAAATCACCATCAGGACAACACTGAACAAATGAGTTTCACAGCAAGCCATTATAATGATCTCAGATTTTAAAAAATAATTGAAGTGGCATTTAAAAGGGAAAACTACAGAGAAAAAAAATCATAGAAGAAAAAAGAAAGCAAAATGAGTTTTAGAAGAAAATATATACTACAAATACAGAATCTCAGATCAAGGGGAAATGAATGTAACATGAAACTGAGAAGCTGCGAGGGATAAATCTTTGTCATATTTTAGGTGTTAAACTTCTCTTCCAGTCTATTTCTACCACCTACTTGTGACATATCTGTTTTATTTCCATGTTGCCATGTGCTGTGACTCAAAACACCCTTTCAATCATGCTATGTCCTGGCACTCACCAAGCCCACCTGTTATGGACATTTCAAGTCTCTGATAGATGCTTGAGGGCTAAAGATGCCATGACCCTAAGTTTCTAGTTTATCCAGTTGATTGATATCCATAATAGGAAAGAAAAAAACCAGCAAATCAAATAAACTTCTATTTCTTTCTTAAAGCTGCTAATGGAGACTGACTGCCTTAACAAGAGATGTTATCACAATACCTCATGAGCCATTTTCTTGGTGTGAGATCTCAACTAGTTAATATAAACTGTCTTCATTTACCAAAAAAACTGTAAATAATACATTACTTTATTATGCATTGGTGTTTTCAACTTTCAAACAGGTGATAGCCCTGGAATTCAAGGTAAAAAGTTGGAAACACTCATGAGTGGTTCTCCGGGGCTTGGTCATGGCACACAGAAGTGGGAGTGGGAGCATAGAAGGAGGAAAAATGTCAAGCAGTGATCAGGGCATCACTCAGAAAGTCTAGACTTTGTTAGGTAACAGGATTGACTGTTTGATAGCAGAGCGAATCAGATTTCTAAAGGATTGAAAGTACCTAAAGTGAAAGCCTCACTTGACCTCCATCTGCCACATTTCCCAGAGGGTCATTATTTGTTTGCCTGAGCTATGTCTCAATCTGGATTCAAAGCAGATACTCACAGGAGGACTCAGGAGGGTGGTGGTCCAGAGTGATTCATAGCTGAGAGAGCAAACACAAACAACTTTCTGTGGAAAGAGCTATTTTGTTTGCAAGGACAGGCACTATTATGTGAAAACTCAGTGACAAGACCAGAGCAAAGGCCATTGTGATCTTGTGTGGGGCCTGACATGAACTCATGAGTTCACTGTCCCAAGTGTAGCTTGCATGGTCAGGACAGAGTATAGTAGGCGGAGCCTGTGGGTACTTCCACCTTTACAATGATTGCATAATGACAGAGTTGAAAATGATCTTAGATATCATGTAGTCCAACCACCTCATTTTAAAAATGGGGAAACTAAGATCCAAAGAGTGGAGATTACTTGCGTCCTTGCACAGGACCTGAGAGTCCAGACTCCAGAGGTGCTACTGCAAGCATCACATGAAGCTGCTTCCAACAAGGGCTCTTTATTCATGATGACATAAAACCTGCGAATGTGGTTTATGCTAAATGGGGCTCATGGTCCTCGGTTTTTGATAAACATCAGCAAAGGCTAGGTGTTGGGTCACAGACCTCAAGACTAAGGTACAGCTGGATAATTTGTAGATGAACACTTTGTAAATTCTCTCATGCTACAGCAAGAGTGGAGTCAAATAGACCATGAACTTCTGCTGAGATAACTGGGAAGTGACAGTTGATACAGAGCCAAGAGAGATAAGGACCAAGTTGATGGAGAAACAGAGGGTCTGCCTGAAATAGCTGACACTCAAGGAGCATGAGTGAGTGGTTTCAAAACTCTTGAAGTCAAGCAATATGTTCACCATGCCAGAAAGTGAGTACACAAACAGAATGGCAGGGACAAGAAGTTCAACAAATAGAATGCAAAAAGGAATCTGCAGCTAGAGTGGCAAAGGCCACCAAAGGTCATGCGCTTTGAAAGATTGTATCACATTTACCTCAAATCCCAACCCTTCTTGTTCATTTTTTTAAAGATTTATTTTTATTGTTTTTGACAGAGACAGAGACAGAGAGAAAGGGGAGGGCTCAGAACAGTCTCCACAGTTGCACATCATTGGTTTTTCCACATAGTTTCAGTCCACAGGTGGGCGGGGCTGCACAGGGCAGGAACTGGGCCAGGGTCTCACCCCGGTGAGAACTGAACTGGGGACACTCCCCAGTTCAGCATGTGGGTCCACATGGGCCGGGACCGGGACTCGATCCTCGGTCCCCGGGGCTGCAAAGTGAACGCTTAACCCACTGAGCCATCCCGGTTTCCCCCTTGTTCATTTTTAAGCAGTGTGATACTCAAGAAAACAAATATGTGCATATGTAACTAGTACAAATAAGACCAGAAGACCAGCTTGTCTAAGACTCTAAGGTATGGGTAACTAAACAGAGTGGAATTCAGATAAAATGGTTTAGACTGGATCATAGCTATTTTTGAAGATTTCCATGAAATAAAGTGAAGTCCTAATTTTATATGAGATTGAACATTGTTCTAAGACAGATAATAAGAAATGTGCCCTGAATTTAATATGTGTATCTATGTTATAATAGTTTCAAGGGGATACAATGTAGTGGCTAAGGCCATTGACTCTGAAGCCAGAATGTCTAGAATTGAATCCTGCCTCCACCACTTACTGGCTGTGTACAAGCAAGTTCTACTTAACTTCTCTGTGACTCCATTTGCTCACCTGCAGGATGGGGATACCAATAATACCTGTGTTACTAATAGGGTTGTTGGGAAAAATAAAGTAGTAAATATTTGCAACATTTAGAATTGTGGCTGGCACACAGTAAGCAAAAAAAAAAAGTATATATATATATAATTTATTCAATTACAGTCTAAAAATGTGTTTGTCCCAAGTAGCAGATTCCTGCAAAAGAGTAACTTATCTTCAAGTCTACCAGTTCACAGGGAATATGTGGAAAAGAGATAAAAACTCAGGATCTTAGCCAGGAGTACAGCTGTAAGATTATGGGCCTGAGAATGCTTGGAGCACCATAGAGGAATTCTAAAAGTCCTAGGAACTCAGAGGAATCAGCCTCTGGCAGTGGGGACAGCCCAGAGAGAGCAGTATATCCCATATGAATAAGGAGGGCTTAGGAACAGATGATGGAGACCTAGGGAGAACAAAACACTGCTCTTTTGATCCTCTAGCACAAATAAAAGACTCACTAGATCTAGGTCACCTGCTCAGTCTGAGGGTTAGGAAGGCTCTTGCCTACATCCCTCCTACTAAGGAGGGGCCCAGTAAGCCCAATGGATGATTAGATTTGCCAACATGATGAACAAGGCCTTCCTGTGATGTGACTAATTAATGAGGCAGGCCACCCGTGGTTCACACCTCTGATCTTATGTTGGTCTGTGAAGATCAACAATAAAAAGCAGCTAGCTACATATACCATCAGAACAGTAGCTCCAGCCAGAATGTAGGTTAGTTTTGTATAGTGTGAGTTAATTCTGAATGAATGCTAAGGACTCAGATCTGAAAGACCCAGTCTTTTTAGGCCACTTACATGAAGTAATCGACAGTTAGGTGAGGTAAGGTTGCTCATGGGGAGACTTAGCTTCAGTGAGCACAGTAATAATGACTAAAGTCTCAGGGGTAACAAATGGAAATATGTCCTGTATGTGACTCCTGACCAATGTGGCCATGCCCACTTCAAGATAAATTCAAGTTAAAGCACTTAGAGTAGGGAAGACTCGTATCAAACCAACCTATGTACAGGCCACATGTTGTTGATGGCAACTGTACTGCTGGACAAAATGGACAATGATCCAGCATCTGTGAACAGTTAGTGACTCCCAATGAGAAGAGAATTTGCATTGTCAGGCCCACCAATCTCACCCCAGAGCCCCAAACCTAATCCCCTATCAGGAAGAGCTCCTTAAACCCTGTGACTCAGCTCCACCCAGAACAAAGGGAAGGAACAGTGATGGATGACCAGCATAGGGTTACAGGATAGGGGCAGTGATAGCTGCGGGATCAGCTGTGGGGAGAGAAAGGGCAGAGTGGTCCAAAAGATTCTCTAAGGCTTCTTCAAAAACTTCCACAGCCTTCTCTCCTAGAGGCAGAATCTGGGGAAAGCCTGCAGTCACAATATTTCAATCTCATATAATTCAAACTGCTTTATTTAGTTATTTTGCCTAAAATTCTATCAATCAAGGCTGCATTTTGGGTTAACAATATTCCCCTAAAATGAAAAGATCACTGGCAAGTGTTAGTGAAAGGGGCTAAAGGATATGAAGCCTTCTGGAGCCATCAGAGGTGCCATGTAACATATTTTATTGTTGTTTTGTTTTGTTTTGTTTGACAGACAGAAAAGAGAGACAGAGGGAATGGGAGGGCCTGGAGCAGTCTCCATAGTTGTATGTCATCAGTTTTTGACATAATTTCATTCCACAGGTGGGTGTGGGGCTGCACAGGGCAGGAACTGGGCCAGGTGCCTCCCACATGGGAGACATGTCCCCATGAGCTGGGGGCCTCCTGCATGGGAAGCACGCCCTGGCAAGAACTGAACTGGGGGGCACTCCCCAGTTCAGCATATGGGTCCTCATGGGCCGGGGCTGGGATTCGATCTTCAGACCCCCAGGGCTGCAAAGCGAGCGCTCAACCTGCTGAGCCATCCCATCTTCCCCATGTAACATATTTTATAATGGAAATATTTCTTAGGTGGAAACTTAAGAAAGTTATGCATTTGTTTTCTATGTTCACAGTGATTCTTAAAGTGTCCATGTTCATGACTTCACCAAGTTGTTTTTATTTTATGCTTTGAGATACAATTTATGCACCATAAAATTCACTCTTTTAAGGGTTACAGTTCAGTAAATTTAGTATATTCATAAAGTTGTGCAACCATCAATCTTGTCTAATTCCAGAACATTTTCATGAAAAACAAACAAAAAAATCCTGGACCTTCCAACAATCATTCCCTATCCACCTACCTCCCAGCCCCTGGCAACCACTAATCTTCTTTCTGTCTCTATGGATTTGCCTACATCACACGTTTCATATAAAGGGATCATACTAGCTGTGACATTTTGTAGTAGTTTGTTTTTTTTAACTTAGCATGTTTGCAAGTTCCATGCATATTGTACGTGTTCAATAATTCATTCTTTTTTATAGTTAAATAATATTCCATTGTATGGATATAGCACACCCTGTTTATCTATTCATCAGTTAATGGGCAAAAGTTGTTTCTACTTTTTTCGCCATTATGAATGATGCTACTGTGAACATTCTTTTTGTGTGTGTGGACTGATTTCTTAAATATGTATTTTTGAAAAGGTACAAAAGAGTACATACTGAAAAGTCTTCCTCCTCTGCCTGTGCCCAGACACCTACGTTCTCCTCTCCATCAGTGGCCAATCATACCAGTGTCTTCTTATGTTTCCAGAAGTACTGAACATATGAAAAATAGGTAGCTATATACATATTTTTCCTTTAAAAAATAATAGTGACATACCATACATACTCTTCTACATCTTGCCTATTCTATTTAATATGTTGTGGAGAATTTTCCATGGTAGTACATAGTTTCTACTTTTATAACATGTACATAATATTCAACTACAAATTTGCCACAATGTAATCAGTCTCTTATTGACACACTTTAAGTTGCTTATAGGGGAAGGTGGGATGGCTCAGCAGGTTGAGTGCTTGCTATGCAGCCCTGGGGACTGAGGACTGAATCCTGGCCTCAGCTGGTGCAGACCCATATGCTGAGCTTGGGTGTGCTTTCCATGTGGGAGACCCCCAGTTCGGTTCTCGCCCCCTGGTTTGGTCCCTGGCTCAAGTGGGCATGCCTTCCATGCGGGAGGCCCCATTTCCACCCTGCATGGCCCCACCCACCTGTGTGGAATGAAACCATGTCGAAAACTGATGATGTACAGCTTTGGAGACTGCTCTGGGCCCTCCCCCTTCTTTCTATCTCTCTCTGTCTTTGTCTGTCTCTGTAAAAAACAATAAAATATATCTTTTTAAAAAAGTGCTTACAGTCTGTTCTTACAAACAATGGTGTATGAAATATACAAAGTTTAAAACAATGGAATGAACCAACTAAAAACAAAAATAGTAAGTTAATCAGATTGTCTTCCTCTAACACCCAACAGAGCTCAGCTGCACTGAAAGAACAGGAGTGGCGATTTACAAGGGAAGGGAGAAAAAAGAAAGACAATGAAAGGAATCTCCAGAGGATCATATAGCACCCACCAAAGGTTACTGAAATGACAGATTATTTTTGTTCATACAGAGAAGATGCCATCTGGAAATCCTGTGCCAACTACGCTAAGGTTACCCTCAGTTAATAAGCCACCCAGACAGGAAGTGGCTTTCAATTCCAAGTCTAGTGCTCTTTGCACCAAACCACAGTGCCTCACCAATGAATTACAAAACAATAAACTCAGTAAAACACTTATCCTGGCAAAGTCCACATATGCTCATGCAGTGCAGGACCATGACAGATTAGTGGCAATAGAGGATTAGCTCTCAAAACTAAGGAGGCACTTAGTGATCATCAAGATTTTAGGCTGAAAATATATAATGTGGTATGTGACTTTCAAATGTTCATGTTCTCCGCTTTATTTAAAAAAATGAAAGGTTGCTTCTCAGCTGGGGATAATGGAGCAACATGAGCTGGGCACAAGCCCTTTCGGACAATTACACTGGCAACATGTCAGTGATGTCTATTACCCATCAAGTGCACAGCTCTGAGTC
>PVKE010052368.1:0-10358 GCA_004027555.1 Craseonycteris thonglongyai
AAAAAAAAAAAAAAAAAAAAAAAAAAAAAAAAATAGAAAAAGCAGTATTCCATAGGAAAGGGAATATAATCTTAGCCAAGCCATTAAGAACTAACTTTCAGGAGTCCACATCTAGTGTTGAGAGAGATGATTTTGTATACTTAGTACCTTATTTTCTCCAGGTAAAGGCTCGATGCCAGTGATTTTTCTTCCAACCTTGTTGCGCCCTCGGGTAGATCTGACATGTATTTGTGTATGGTATTTCAAATGCTAAAAAAAAAAATCACAAATTTAAAAGACCAGAATGAGAAGGAACCTCAAAGATCATCTGATCCTACTCGCAGCCAGACATGGTCCAGACATGGTATTATTTGCCCCAATTTACAGACACGGCAGTTAAAGTGCAGAGAGGACACACCAACTATCCAAAACCACAACAGTGTTTTACTATGCATTCAGTTATGTAATTTACACAAGACAGTCATTTACCTCTGTGTCATAGAAAATACATCTGCCATCATATGTTCCAATCACTGCATATTTGCCATTCTGACAGAAATTTGCAGCTGTGATTAATTTTGTTTGACCATCTACTTCATTCCACAAAGCCACTTTTTTGTCAGGTATGTTCCAAAGGCGGAGCTTTCCATCCAATGACCCACTTAGAAAATACCGGTCATCCTAAAAATGTGACAAAAGAAAAAGCATTCATTTTACCACATGAAGAAAAGCCTATACTAGCAAATCAATATATTAAATCTATTAGAAATGTCTAAAATATGTAGATCTCACTTAAAAAGGATTAAAGTAGGGGATGCCAGGATAGATCAACAGGTTGAGAGCTTGCCTTGCAACCACAAGGTCTGGGGATGGAATCCCAGGACCTGGCCCATGCAAAACTGTATCATATTCTGAACTGTGGCACAACTGGAAACCACTGATCACAGCTATGAAGATTCTCACCTCCCATGCGAGAGACCCCCAGTTCAGTTCCTGCCCTGCACAGCCCCACATCCACCTGTGTGGAATGACTATGTCACAACTAATGATGTACAACTATGGAGACTGCTCTGGGCCCTCTCCTTTTCTCTCTCTCTCACCCTCTCTCAAACAATGAAATAAATTAAAAAAAAGTATTAGAGTATTTGTCAAGTAAAGCATTATTTTATACACTAAAAACAACAACAATTAGAAACCTCAGTATTCAATTTGGAGGAACAACATTCTGATCACTTTATCATACCCTTAAACTGCTTTTCCCTATTAACATCTATGGATGTTAATAGAAATGTGTTTGACTCAATGGTTTGATGTTTACCTGGAGAGGAGGGAGGAGGTGGGAGGGAGATTTGTGGGGGGAGGGGGGAGGGGGCACCAGATATATGGTGGTGGAGGGGGACCTGATTCTGGGAGCTGGGCACATAATGCAATGCATGGGTGATGTGATGTGGAGTTGTACATCAGGAAACTATCTAATTGTTACCAACCAATGTCACCCCATTAAATTTAACAATAAAATATAATAATACTAACAATAAAAAAAAAAAAGAAATGTGTTGGAAGGTATATTATGTAGGAGAAGGGTTCTGTGATCAAATAAGTTTGAGACATTCTGGTTACAGAAAATCAAACAAGATTTTCAGTTAACATGCATTGTATATCTTCAAAATGGAGATAAAGTGGATAGCATTTTCCAGCTTATTTAACTGCAGACTCTTTGCAGAGAGTTGGTAGGAGGTCAGGGTAAGCACATGTAGCAGGGTTAGTACCGTCATGGAACAAGCTTTGGGAAAAAACATCCCGTAATGATATATTTGTCCATAGCCTTCTCTGAGACACATGTAACAGCTGGATAAGAATAATGCTAGTTTAGCTCACAAAACCAGTTAATTTTTGGAACTCTGACACCATGTTGGCAGAGAATTGCTTCACTAATCAAATTCTCAGTCTCAAATTAGGGTTCTCATCTAGCAATATCTGGAGACATTTATAATGGTCACAACTGGGAAGTGGGTGACATCTAGTGGGCAGACACCAGGAATGCTGCTAAACATCCTACAATGCACAGGCCAGCCTTCCTTCCTTGGATGAGAAAGAACTGCACAGCCCCAAATGTCAATACTGACAAAGCTGAATAACGCTTCTCTAAACTAAACCAGGCCTACCACCAAGCTGGTCTAATTTTTGGTAACGTAAGAATTAAAGATAAAATCATTGGGATACCAAAACAAGAAACAGTCCATTCTTTGCTCAAGATTATTCTTACCCATCTATGAAGCCTGTCAAAGATAACCTGGGTATTTTTGTGACTTGACTCAATGTCTACCAGTAAAAAACCTTAAGTAAAAATACTGCATCTTGGTCTTACAATTCAGAATTTTATTTACATACATACATGCATACACATGTGTGTGTATGTACCTCCATTTTGCTATTTTTTTTTTTTACAACTCTGCCATCTTTCTTTCATATACCATTTAGTAGTCATATTTCCCAGGAAAATGTCAACATCACCCCATTCTTACCCAGAGCCTCTTAAAAACTCTCCAGAGCAGAATTTTTAGAAATAGGGTTTTCAGTTTCCAAAATAAAACCAAATCGAAGTATAAAATTATTGACTAAACAGAAACATTAATAATGATGAACTACACAGATAACTGTCACCACCTAATGGCTCTCTTTCTACTCTGATATAGTTAAAACAGAGGTAGAGGAAAGGACTTTTCTCACAGTTGCTGACAGGGGTAAATTCATCCTTTTACTGCAATCTTGGGTGACAGGTAGGGGGTTGTTATTCACAAAGAAGCCCTGAAGGGCTTGATGGTTAACATTGATACTGTATTAATATATATTAAACAATTTTTAATTTTCTAAAGTTCTTAACCAAGGCTTCTAAGGGTTCAAAATTATATTGTCTATGTTATGAGCTTGCCGAGAGGGGGCAATTACATTGAGAGGAACAACAGTCATTCTTCTCTCTTAATCTGGGGCAAAAAAAGAGGAAAAAATGTGACTATAATTGCATTAAAGACAATAGAGATGAAGACATGAATGAAAATATAATCATATATCAACACAGAGGTGAGAAAGTATTCATACATCAGTTAGGGTCAACTCAAGCCCTCCAATTATTTCAACCTAGGGAGTGGAGTAGAACCAACATACCCTTGGAGGCTCTATCCTATAAGGACATAAGACAGTCTGCAATTTCATGAGAGTAGACTTTTCCCCTTTGCTTGAAATCATATGGCATACTTTCTTTCCAGAGGAAAGATATTAAAGAATTTTCTACATTGAAAATAAGAAGGGATCTCGAGATTAACAGTGTTTTCAGACATTAAATAGGAATTTAGCGTTATCTTATAACCAATTTTGGTCTTTGACTTTTTCAACCTGCTTTTCCTTGTTTCCCCTCGTTTCCAACCCTCCCACGACTATTCCTGCCTGTATGCTTCCCTTTCTCATTTATCCACCTGCTGCTGTCTTCTCTTCTTGCACCATATCCATTCTCACGCCTTCAATAGGATACTGCCTATATTCATACCCTGGCATGTCTTTTTAAAGATTTGGGATTACTTTTCACTGTTATATTTAGAATATAACATTTTCAGTCCTTCTAATGCAGATTAGCAGAATATCTCCTTTCAGATTTTAAAAGAAAAATGAAAGATTAAATTAAGTTGTCCTTAATTATGTGGCTGTTATTTTTTTCCCCCTGGAGTCCAGTTACTCTCTAGGGAAACCCAGTTCCCTCACCCCACCTTCCCTATAATATAATAAATAATGTATAAACAATGACTTACTCTTGGATGGAAAGCTATGGCAGTGACAAAATCTATATGCTGAAAACAGCAAAGGCATTCTCTTCTGGAAATATGCCATAACCTGACTGTTTTATCCATTGAAGAAGAAAGCAGAAAGTAGTTCTATGGAAAAATCACCATTGATTAGTTTATCATCATGTGGGGGGAAAAAACAACTTATACAATAAAAGTGAACTTTTGTTACCTTAATAGTTTTGTTACTAGTACTGTTATATGCAGCATCAGGAAGAACAAAAATTATCTAATTCACTTAAAAGATTCCATTATTTTCAAAACAGTTAAATAGCATATTTCTTTGAGTCTATGGCTTTCACATTACCTGTTCTGGAATTAGGATGAATCTTATGATCTATGTCAAAAGTAATCTGCCAGGCACAAACAGAAGACTAAGGTGTACCTTAGCGGTTACAGGATGTATATACTGGAGCTTAGCTATGATTATAAGGCATCTATTCATTTGACTGTCACTTTAGTTGTTGTTTTTGCATTGGTAACACTGGTGAATTTTAACTCACATGGATTCCTGAAGTGCCACTTAAAATGCCTTTGAAAAGATTACCCTATAATGCAGCATGGAAATGAAAAGTTATTGTGCACCTGTCACACTGTAGGCAAGAAAAGTAGAGATTAAAAATTGTCAAATCTCTCAGAATTTTCAAAGCTAGAAGAGCGTAGTATAATGGATTTAGACATTGTGATGGGCCATCTCTCAGGAACCAAATATCTGTCTGTCAAAAGCTTCCAGCTGGCAGAAGCTCTTTAATTTCTAAACACAATCTATTTAAGGGAAGAACTATGAGTTATACTGAAGTAGGAAGCCCAAATGAGACCCTAGTATCCCTCGTTATTGTGTAAAGGTGTGAAACAAACTGAAGTAATGATTACCGGTACATTGACCAAGTACTTACAATGTGCTGAATATTGTTCTTAGCGTCATAGAGCAACCATATGAGGTAGGTATATTATTATCCCCTTTTACAAATGAGGACACTGAGGCAGAGAGGTTGAGTATTTTGTCTAAGACTACACAGCTTGTCAGTAGCAGAGTGGGTAGTCTGGCTCTAGGTCAGGCTCTAACCACTACACATTCTGCAGAGTGCTTAAGTAGAACACATGTTATGGAAAACAATAAGATGTTTTGTCATTTATTCGAAGCAATAAAAGAATCTTGTATCTTAAAATATAAAAATACTAAGCATAAATCATAATTTGGATATGTAACTGTATGATACCTATATGCTACCTGGGCTAGTTTAGAAAGTGTACATTTTGTGTGGGATAGCTGGTTTTAAATAGATGGTGTACCTCACAATTAAAAACGAGAATTTTGAAGGATTTACGGTAACTTGTGAAACTTCTATTAACAATTAGTTTTATTTTCAAGATCTGCTCAGCTCCAGAAAAGTTTTGAAGGGTATATGTAGTTTACTTTATATTTCCTGTTGATCAATAACAACTACGTAAAAACTAAATCTATGGTCTGCTATTCATTAAAACGAACTTCATTCAATTCTTTCAACTGTCCATTGTTTTAAGCATATGAATAAAATACAAAGACATCCCTAAAAGTAAGCATGTTACTGAAGACATGTTAAGACTTGTTCTAATATGCCAAGAGATTTCTGTTGAATAAATACTTATTAGATAGGGAATGCCAGGACAGCTCAGCAGTTGAGTGCTTGTCTCACAATTGTGAGGTCCTGGAATCGATTCCCAGCCCTGGCCCATCCACCGCACTTGCTGAACTGCAATGCAACTGGTACCTGACGGGATGGCTCAGTGGTGCAGGTTTTTGCCTCCCATGTGGGAGGCCCCCAGTTCAGTTCCCGCCCCTCGTGGCCCCACATCCACCTGTGTGGAATGAAACCATGTCACTATAGAGAAAATACCTAGTGATGTACAACTATGGAGACTACTCTGAGTCCTCTCATTTCTCAAACAATAAATCTTAAAAAAAAAAAAGTATTAAATAAGTGAAATTAAATAATATTCTTAAACTAAGCATGATCTTGGGAATCAAAGAAGTAATACTCAAATCTAAGTTCTAACCATAATTAGTTTTGTGATCTTGGATGGGTCATAGGCCCAGTCTACTAATCAACAAAATGAAATATCATCTACGTCACAGGGTAATTATTCTAAGAATTAACAAGGTAATTATTGTTACCTGGTACAAAATAAGTCTTCAACAAACAGAAATACCACATAAACATCAACTGTGTTAGGTAATGAAGAGAAACAATTGTAAGATCTGGTCCCTATTCTCAAGGGGCTTTAGAATCTTGTGAACAAGACCTGGAATTGTACATACATAAACACCCAAGTAAAAAAGGAAGTTTAAGAAAAGAACATAGAGATAGATGAAGGCCTTAGGAACAAAAACAGGTTTTCTGCAGGAGAAATTCTGCCTTATGATCCAGTGTGAATCCTGCCCTACAGATTTCACACTTGCCTGCCCCCCCCATTTTGTGAGCCAATTCCTTAAAATAAACCTCCATAAGTATGTGTATCCTCTTGGTTCTGTCATGATGGAGAACCTTGATGGATACAGTGGTCAGTGGAGATCTAATTTATTCCAGTTAGTGTGACATTTCAGAAAAATTATTGGTTTGCTTTAAGAAAGTAAAATGACTATAAGGTTCCCAAGTATGTTTTGTGCTTCTTATTTCAGATGAATATGATTATCAGATTAAGTGCACTTTAGATTTCCATCTTTTGACAACTCAGTCAGATTTAACACAGGGTAGGGAACGAATATGAAGACATTATTAGGGTTCCATTTAAAATCACACTATAAGGTGAGGTCCAAGTTTTGTTCCAAGAGGTTAGAGAAAGACATGACGACAGATGGGTCATCATGAAAACCATCCAGAACATCTAAACAAGTATGATAGGAGCAGCAATTCATAAATGAAATGATTCAAAGCTGGAGGTCAGAGAAAACCTGACTTGCCAATATATACCAGTGATACTTTTGTGGTACATGAGGTTCTCCTGACATAGTTAAAATATTATGGCCCTCACAAGTATCGCTGGTAGTCTTTTTTAACTTGGCTGACTTCCTAATTTAAGGCTTTTAAATTACTTTCCTCCAAATTCTTAACATGATTTAGATTCTTATTACTGAAACTTTAATACAAAGAAAGTATAAGGTATCATGCAAAAATCTTAAAAACTGCTCCCTGCTTCAAAGACCTGAAATAAAATTTAAAATATCTTTTTTAAGTTTTCACAAAACTGCGAAAATATTTGGTCAGTGACAAAACAACCTCGCTACTTCTGAAATAATGTTGCTTAAAGGTGGTGGGGGGTGGAAAATCACAAAATGAAATTTATCATTGATTCATACAATATAGTTGTTAAAACTTAAATTAATAATTTCAAAAACGTAGCAGATCAACCAGCCCTAATGCAATCTCGATAAACCAGACTCCACCTCTGTAGTTGAAGTCATGCCCATTTTGATGAGAATACTTTGCAAAATTACTTTATAAAAGAAGCGAAAGATACAGTACACAGACAGATCCAGACAAAAGCTGTTAATATAAACATTCTCTTACTAGCCTAACCTGACATTTATTTTTTGAACTTTGTAGAAAACTCCCACAAAATAGATATGTACATTCAAACACTTGACAGTGACAATCATACAAATAAAACATTTGTTTTTATCCTCAGGTCATAGTTACACAGAATTAATATATAATTCAAATATGCATTTCTTACTTTAGACCATGAAAGATCAAGGAGATCAGCAGTATGTCCCTTATATTTGCAAAATGGTCGTTGCCGAAATGGTGCATTTTTATCATCGGGGTCTTCATCACCTCCACTGCATACCTGTTTAGACAAAGATAAACAGTAAAACTAGCAAACAAAAGCCTCATACTCTTCCCACACCATCTGTTCTCTCATTACCATATATTTATGCTTCACTGAAATCTTGACCCATCAAACGCAAACTCTTCTTTATGTTGAATATAGTAAACACCTCTTAATCTCCTTGATCTAAAAAAATAACAAACCAGGATCTTCCCTAAAGACACTGTGCCACCAGACATTTCTCTTCCTAACAGAGCACCCACTTGGTCCTTTTCTGAGAATCTGTTCCTTCAGGCGAGGTAGGAGCCAGCAGACCATGATTGGTCTACCAGTGGTCGGCAAACTGCGGTGGCTCGCGAGCCGCAGTTTGCCGACCACTGGACTCTACGCTAATCAAGACAAGCTCATTCCCTTTCCCAGTGATGACAGGTTTAGGCATGGGCACGTGCTACAATTTTCATCAATTAGACATGAGAGAAAGTTTATTGGGGGTGGGGAGGGGTAATAAACAGATGCTCTAGTAAGATCTCCTCGTTCTTAAAAGGGGGCATACTAAAAGGAACCTTCCTCTTTCCTGCCTCTGAACACTGTTTTCTGTATGTGACACTTAAAGAGTGAAGCAACCATCGTAAGTGCATGAGTGGAACTAACCCAAGAGAACAACAGATAAAGAATAGCAAAGTGGGAGGATGGTAGGACCCTGAGTCCCTGATGACACGGCCAAGTTGCTGAATTATCCAACCCTGGGACCCCCTCAGTTGGATTTCTCTTATTTGAAGTTAAAAGCACCCTGGTGTAGGTAGGTAGAAAATAATGTCGTTCTTGTGTGCCACATGTTTAGTTTACAACATGCCTTTGTATTCATTATCTGAATGAATTTTAACAACTCTGTGAGTCAGTTATTAACATTATGAAGATAAAGAAATTAAGGAAAAAACTGAGGGTCAAAAAGGTTAAAATAACATATTAAGGTCACACAGACACCTGTACAAATAAACAGCAGAACCAAAGCAGAAATACAAATCATCTAACTTCAAGTTCAGGGGTTGTTCCTGAATATTTTAGAGGATGTAGCTTCAGAAAAAATATGGAGTATTAGCTAAGCCTTGTATATATAGGGGAGGGTAGGCAGGAAAATGAGAATGGAGAAAAAAAGTATATGGAGATATTGTAGGGGGTTAGGGTAGAAAGGTAATTTTGAGACTAGTTCACAAAGAGCCACAAATCTGTGGCTTAAAAGTTCAGACATTCTAAATCAAGCTAGTTTAAACTGTGCAGTCTGCACGAGGCCCAGGACGGCTTTGAATGTGGCCCAATATAAATTCATAAACTCTCTCAAAACATTACGAGATATTTTTGTGATTTATTTTAGCTCATCAGCTATTGTTAGTGTTAGTGTATTTTATGTGTGGCCTAAGACAATTCTTCTTCTTCCAATGTGGCCCAGGGAAGCCAAAAGGTTGGACACCCCTGTTAAAATGCAAAGAAGGGCCAACACTGAAGAGAAAAAAAAAATAGCATCATCTGATTGGTGCTTTAGAAAGAGAATGTTGGGCAATAGTATAAAAGATGATTTAGAGAGAGAGAAAGTGGAAGCAGAAAGCACGGTCAGTTTAAGTAAGAATAATGAGTGCTTGACTAAGGACAGTGACCATGGGGATAGCTGAAAAACAACCAGTATTATTTGTCTAGAACTTTACAGTTTATAAAAGCATCTTCACACATACTGTGGAGATAGACCAGCAACACAAATCCCCTGCCCTTTTGCCAATCACTAGATGACTCGAGCTATTTTCCCTAATTTTGCTGTTGGCCTAGTGAGCACTGCTAGAACTAAACAGGCTTGCCCCATTTACATCAAATTCAGCCTTTCCTTTCATCATCATTTACATTTCATTAACTCCCTAGCATATTTCCTCTAGCAGTACTCCCAGATCTCTTTTTTCCTCCTTAAATATCCATTTTCTTCCCCCTATACTTTTTTTTTTTCAAAGTAAATTTACTTAATGTCTTTCTGATTATAAAGTAATACACACTCAGTGCCAATCAGGGATCCCCAACCCCCAGGCCATACAGTTGGAGGTGAGCAGAGAGTCCTGGGAGTGAGTGAAGCTTCATCTGTATTTACAGCTGCTTTTTGTGGTGACCCCCTGAGCTCCACCTCCTGTCAGATCAGCTGCAGGACTAAATTCTCATAGGAGTGTGAATCCTATTGTGAACTGCGCATGTGCATTCCCCTCCTTGTGGAAAAACTGTCTTCCATGAAATCAGTACCTGGTGCCCAAAAGGCTGAGGACCGCTGGTATAGAGAGTTCAGAAAACCAAGAAATCAGGAAAACTAAAATTAAATCCACCCATAATCTGCTAATAACATTTTGACCATCTTCAACCTTTCATTTTTTAAAAACAATTGAAATCATACCATACATGATTCAGTATCTTCCTTTTTATTACATTATGTGTATTCTGTATTTTACTCTTCGAAAACATTTACTACCTGCATATGGATGCACCATAATTTAATCTTTCTCCAATACACTGGTCATTTAGACATTTCCAACTTTTTGGCTAATATAAACAGCAATTCAATGAACATCCTGGAACATGAATCTTTATCCCTATTTGACTATTTTTTATTCTAATGTAAGGGATATTACTGGGTCAAAGGTTTTTTGTGGTTTTTTTTTAATATTATTATATTTTATTGTTAAATTTAATGGGGTGACATTGGTT
>PVKE010052369.1:0-10357 GCA_004027555.1 Craseonycteris thonglongyai
TAAATTTAAAAAAAAAAAAAAAAAAAAAAAAGAAAATGCAGAGGAAAACTATCAAAACCTCAACAGGATAACAATGACATTGAGAGCTGAATGCAATGCGGGTTTTATGTCCCATTGAAGTTGCCACCAAATTCCTATAGAATAAAGGCTGTCAGACTATGAAGACAAGGTATGGAGTTGTTGGTACTTGATCCTTATATACAATGGCAGCTTTTCTGTTCTTGCCCCTTTCACTTCCTTATTAACAAGGATGACCAGGGAATGGACTGCTGGTCAGTATCTATTGTTAATGCCATCCCACTTCCTCTGGTACTGGCACCATGATTTCTTTTCAGTCAGAAAAAATCATCCCTTCGCTAGTGTCAGTGCTTACAGCTTCCGTGGGGCTTCCTCTCTTCCAGGCCCCAGGGCTGGGCAGTGACCCAGTCTTAGCGATTGGTTACAGTGTGCATAATGACCTAATGCACCAAGAAAGTCACCCCCGGGACTTTTTTTGGAACTGGCAAGGAAGAAACACTGCTTTTTTTTTCATTAGAATTGCTAAAAGGGTAAGATCTGTGGGTCTAAAGCGTCAGGTAGCCATCTTGCCACCAGGAGGGAAGAACCTGCCTAAGAATAAGGTCAATATAGAGGAAAGAAAAGCTGAGAGGCAGAGAAAGGCACCATTTGAGCTCCTGCATCAAGCCCTCTCTGAGGTCCAGATCACCCCTGGACTTTTCAGTTCTACCCTCTAGTACTTTTTATTATTTTTTTATTCTGTTCATTTGAGTCTTTTTATGACTTACACTCAACTCAGAACTTGTGTGTCTATTTTACAAATAAGAAAACTGGAGTTAAGAGAATGTGAACAATCTACCAGGTTGGCACAGCTCAGAGTTTGGATATAAACCCAGATATACCTCATTCCAAGTCTCAGCTGCCATACTCTTTAACCTTCCATTATATTCCTTTCCCCAACTCTCTGGGTGCCAGATGTAACTTCGATAAACACTTAGCAATCAACAATTCTGTAACATTTGGTATCACCCCCAAGTACCAAAAACCAGTGACTTCAGCCAGCCTTTCTAAACTACATCCCACACCCACTTAGTTCCAACTAGAGTTCCAGTTTTGATTTGAAAGCCACTGCTTTCAAATGCAGAATTCTAGTCAGCTATAAGTTGACTGTGTTCTGCAGTCTGCATCTTAGCCTTTTCCTTTAGACAAGAGACCCACATTTTCTTCAGTTGCTTGTTGGCCAGAAGCTATTGGAGCACTCAGGGTAGAGAACGACCCATGGATGACTATCTATAGAACAATATTTTTTTAGATTATCATGGATCACCACAGCTTCAGCTCAAGTAGGGTCGAGGAGCATGGCCAACAGGATGAGATAAGGTGGCAAAACCCTTACACCCCACTCTAATCACGAGGTCTGACAATGAAGTTCATGAATAAATCCTAGAAAAAGTGCTACACGCCTCACTGCTAATATCACTATGGTCACCTTCAAAGTACTCCCCTTGGGAAACTATGCACTGACACCAACACCTAGTCCACCCTTCAAAGTAATTTTGGAAGTCTTTCTGAATGGCCATCAAAGCCATTGTTGTATTATCCTTAATGCCTGAACATCATCACAATGTCTTCCTTTCAATATTTCCTTTATCTTTGGGGGGAGGAAAAGTCATTGGGGGACCCAAACAGGTGAGTAGGGAGGGTGTTCCAATACAGTTATTTGTTTACTTGGCTAAAAACTCCCTCAGACATTACTGAGTAGGCTAGTACACTGTCATGAGTCAAGAGCTATGAGTTGCTGGCAAGAAGTTCAAGTTGTTTTCATCTAACTTTGACACACAGCCTTTACAGAACTTCCAAATAGTCAACTTGGTTGACTGTCCATTTGGTACAAATTCATAATGAACAATCCCTCTGATGTCAAAAAAGGTTAGCAGCATCATTTTTACTCATGATTTGAACTGAACTTTTTTGGTCATAGAGATTGGGTGACTTCCATTGTTCACATTTGACACTTTGTTTCAGATTGATATTAGTACACCCGTTTTATCACCAGTGATGATATGGCCCAAAACAATGTCTTGCCTCTTCAAAAGATCTTGGCAAGCTTCAACTCTCCTTTACTTTTGTTCATCGGTGAGCTCCTTTGGGATCATTTTTGCACATACCTTTCTCATGCCAAGATTTTTCAGTGAAGATTTTTCTTCTGTTTCTCTGTGAATGTTTACTTGGTCTGCTATGCTTCTCACAACCAGCCGACAATTTGGATGCACAATTTGACAAATTTTTGCAATGTTTTTGTCAGTTCTGTTCATTACTGGCCACCCTGACCTCTCTTCATCAGCAACGCTTTCTCTCCCCTCAGAAAAACATCTATTCAGGGGAAACTGGGATGGCTCAGTGAGTTAAGTGCTCACTTTGCAGCCCCAGGGACCGAGGATCGAATCCTGGCCCCGGCCTGTGTGGACCCATATGCTGAACTGGGGAGTACTCCCAGTTCGGTTCTCACTGGGGTGAGACCCTGGCCCAGGTCCTGCCCTGTGCAGCCCCACTCCCACCTGTGGAATGAAACTATGTGGAAAAACCAATGATGTGCAACTACGGAGACTGTTCTAGGCCCTCCCCCTTCTCTCTGTCTCTATCTCTCTCTGTCAAAAAAAATAATAAAATCTTTTAAAAAAAAGAAAAACATTTAATCCATTTGCACATTGCCATTTTCTTCATGGCTTTATCCTCATTAATTTGGACCAATATGTCCCTGATTTCACTTACACTCTTGCCAAATTTAACAAGAAATGTAATGTATGTTTGTTGCTCTAATTCAAGCTCCACCGTTCTCCTGCTGGCACACAAAAACACACAACAACAATAATGAACACCATTCAGCAAGATACTGCCACACATTGACACGATCACAGCTGTGAGACACCGATTTACCCAAGTAATGAAACCTTACCGAGTTGTCTGTACAGTGCTGCCAATGCAAGCACATAGTGGCAAGTTTGCAAACTTAATTGTTATGCCTCATGAAATAGTCCCTGAAAAGAGAACCTGAGAAATGCCATGTTGGGCATGAACCTCCCTTCTCTCCCCAACTCCCCGAGAAGAGGCTGGAAAAAATAAGGTAAGCTTCTCTAGGAGGATCATATAACAAAAGTCCAAAAATTAAAAAAAAAGACTGAAGAGGCCTGGCTCCCAAATGGTGATCTTAGCAAACTGACTGGGCTATGGGGAAAGTTCTCCAGCTGGAAGCCGAATTCACAGCCACATGTGGGGATTTTCGGTTTCAAACAGCAACTACTCCTAAACAATTAATTATAGAATCAACATACAATTATCAGCAAAGTATGTGTTTGTGTGTAATCTGTTCAAAGGATTATGCTGGGAACCAAGTCCAGATTGAGAAGAATGCCTTTAATCAGAGGCCAAGTTTAAGTTCCGCTGCTGCTGTGGCCTTTTGCTAAGCAGTATTCAAATGCCTCTAATGTAACTGTTGAAATGAATGTTCATGATTCATTCAAATACTGCTTAGATCCACAGGAAAAGAAAATCCATACAATGTCAACCTTACACAGTGAAATTACCAGAACTGACACTTCAATTTATGACTACTTTAGACCTCTTGTTGAAAAAAGCAAATATTTTTTCTAAGAGACTGGCAACATTGCATTTAACACCTAAAAATAATTTTCTTAGCCAAAAATATCCCCAAATCTTTGAAAAAATTATACATTGTCTTTGGAAGGAAATAATAGAAACCAGCAGAGGATACAAAAATAAATCTTGCTGGTTGAAAAGAGCTTAAAGTACTTCCATCCAATCATGATTTTGACAAAGAAATTCACAAAATACTTTCAAGAAGAATCTGCTGAATTGCCCTCTAACCTGAAAGGCAGTTTGGTCATACAATGGCTTTTGTTAAATTTTTGATTCATGCTTTTATTTAATCGTTCACTGTTATTTAACAACCTGCCCCCCTCCCCCCACTCCACACACACACACCCTAGATTATAAAGTGCATGCAAGCCTATATCCTATACTTCTTTCAACCCACCATAATGCCTAATTCACACCTGGGATCAAGGAGGGCACTGAACAAGTATGCTGTCTAAATCTACAAATAAATCATGAATGTCTTCAGTTATCTCAAGTATTTCATTCCAGCTACAGTGGTGACAGCCTAACAAGTCCTTGACTTTAGTGTCATATGGCAAGTCCTACCCAACAGCCATGCTCCCTTCTTCCTTTCAGGCCATGTACCCAGCCCCAGGGAACTGGTCCAGGTTTGTCTAAGACAGTCATGGAAGTAACATTCCCCTTTGCCAGGAATTGTCTAAGAGGAGCTACACACACAGACACACACACACGTCTGGCCAGTGAGATGAATGAGGTGTAAAGGAAGGACACTAGACCTCCCTGGTAAAAGAGAGAGGGGGCTGTACAGAAGCCCCTCTTTGCCCCCTTTGCTACTTCCTATTTTGGACACTGTCTTTGATACTATGATGGCTGGAACTGAAGCAGTCATCTTGAGACCATGAGACAAGTTCGAAGACAAAATGTTCTTGCTGATTCTATATCAAGGATGTTAGAAAGACTAGAAGGATGGAGACCTGATGAAATAACAGAGCAGCTAAACTAACTGTGAGATAATTTACCTCCAAATTCCTTATTATTGGAACAACAACAGTTCTTACTCTTAGGCCTCCTTAGTCAGAGTTTCTGTTACTTGCAGCTGAAAGCACCGTAACTAATTCATATCACTTTCATTAAAATTAGGAGTAATTGTGTTGCCTTTATTCCTGGAGGGGCACAATGGTATAATGAAGAAAAAGTTTTGAAGCAAAGACATTCCCCACACTCAGAATTCTGGCTGAGTAACCCTGGGGCAAGTTTCTTTCAGAGTTATAGTAGCATTAACTGTAAAATGTAGATAACAATGGAGACTTCATAAGCTTGTTACTCTAAAACATAAAATTAAATATTTGAATCTTTGAATATAAGTCACTTCGTCCTGTATGTAGTAGGTGCTCAATAAATGTTAACTGCCTTGTCTCTTTTCCCTCACGTGAGCACTGTGTGGAGGAGAAGGTTCTGTGAATGTCTATGAACAGGGAAGCACGCCCCTATGGAAATGTCAAGACAATGACCTTTCCCCCACCCCTTTCTTATTCAGAGACAAATAGCAGTGAGAGGGAGACTGCAGCTCAAAGAAAAGCCTGGGAACAGCAGGCCTGTCCACGTTGTCTGTACACAGACATATCCTCTCTGTTAGTAGCTCTGATGGCCTTTGTCGAGCCTGGTGCCATCTGTGACTCAACGTCCCCACCAAACCATCTGTTCATGAGCTGCAGAGAGGCCCCCTTCTACTGAGCTGCTTCAGGCCACAAGAGTCTGTTCCCCACCAGCTGCGCACGGCTGGGAGCCATTAAAACGTGGACTCCACTGCTCAGTGGGTGCGCACGCCCTGGGAGGCTCAAGGCCTATGGGCCTGTGGACAAGCAGCAGGCAGCCCACAGGCCAGGATCCAAAGCTGACCTGTTGGCCTCTCTCATGCCCTCCCAGATGTGCTGCCACCCATATGTCCACCCTGAAAAAAAACGGAAACAAGCCAAACCAAACCAGGCATACACACTTCCCCAGCCTAATAAGAGGGCACACTGATAGGCACCCTTTGGAAACTTACCTGCTGCCACACACCCTCTCACCTCCCTTCTGAAGTCAGGAGATAATGTTAGTCTAACTCTCTGATTCTCACCTCAAATCCCAGCCTCAGAAGCAGGGCAGAACAGTAGTGAAGGGCCCCCTACCCCATCTCTGAGAATGACAGCTCATATAACTGAACAGGCTTCTTAAACTCTCTCATGTTCTTTTATCTCATCTGGAAAATGAAGATACCAACAGAACTGTTGGCATGTAGTATGTGCTCAATAAAATAGTCTCTCCAAATCCCAATGCATAGTTTGAAAGAGGCGGCTCCTCACGACACAAGACAGGCCCAAGGTATGGCCTTACTACCTGCCTTCCTGACAGGCCATAGCTCATAAGGCTAACACTTCCACCAGTCCAAAGTAGTAGTCAAATACTTCCTATGTGTGGGCACTTGGGGTTCAAAGATCCTTTAGAGCTTCTAGTTCAGAGGAAGAAATGAAATGCGAGACAAAACCATAGTCATGAATTACGATAAACTATGGAGAAAAGGGAGCTGTGAAAAGGAATACTGAGTGAGTCGAGAGGGCGGGAGCACCATTTTATCAGTGAGCCAGGTAACACTGCTTGCTCAGAGAATGACGTGTGATGTGTAAAGACAAGCTTGTCTAACCTGTGGCCCTAAGCCTACGGGCCACAGGGAACCCAGGAGGCTTTGAATGAGGACGAACACAAATTTCAACTTTCTTAAAACATTATGAGATTGTTTTTGTAATTTTTTTTTAGCATCAGTTATTGTTAGTGTTAGTGTGTTTTATGTGTGGCCCAAGACAATTCTTCTTCCAATGTGGCCCAGGGAAGCCAAAAGATTGGACACCCCTAATAGAAGAGCTCAGTGTCCCTAACATAAGGCTAGTAGGATGAATAATCCTCCCCAAGCCAGAGGTGGCACTGATGGCAGGATGGGTCCTCATGGAGGACCTTTTCCTCCCAAAGCATTCTGAATTTTCTCATAAAGTGTCTGGTGACACAGCACAAAGCAAAGCAGCACTGGGCTTTAGTGACCGTATTTTCCCATGAATCCTGGAATTTAGGCTATTTAATATTGAAGCTCAAGGTAAGTTTCCCCTAGATCCACTCACCATGCTCCATTCTGCAGGTTTAATCTCTTCCAGCTTACTTTTCAGTGAAGTAAGTGTTCTCGGGGTAGAAGATAAAGCTCTTGCAATGACAAAAAAAGTAATCTTTTAGAGATTCTTTGTTCTAACCTGGTGTTTTGAAGTTGTTTACATTCAAGGGGCTACTTAGCAGATCTGACTATACATACATGTACATATCCATATACAGTAGACTCTCAGTTAACTGGCACCCATGGGGATGGGTAGATGCTGGATAAATGTGCATAGACTCCCCATTAACCAGAAATGAAGTAACTGGCACACTCAAGCAACCAGCAAACTCTCATGCAACCAGCAAATTTTTGAGATTTTGCCAGTTGCTTGAGGTCTGGTTAACAGAGAGTCTACTGTATAAAGAGAAAGACGCCCAGGAAAGTTATTGCCAGAATCCCATCAGCTTTGCTTTTTCTTGTTTTTGATTACAGACTTGTGTGCTGGGGAATATTACTAAAGCAAAGCATACATGGTACATTTCCAACATTCTTAATTTGCTTTTCTGCTCATTTCCATTTCCCTGCTTGACTTCCAATATGTTGCAAGAGTAATTTGGTGCCACTAAGTATTTTTGCCTGAGGCTTTGTGCAGGTAATAGCTGCTTCCCTCCCTATCCTTTAATCCATTTGTACTAGGGTCATGCTTCTCCTACATTTGAAATTATTCCCAATCTCTACTCCTGGGCACTTGTAATTTCTCTGTAGTTTACCACCGATGCCTTCACGAATCATTAGGGATCATTCATTTGCTCACTTGTTCAGTGCTTAATGAACACCTATGATGCGTAAGCCCCTGAGCTACAGGAACGCAAAAATGGTTAAGTTATCTGCTTGTTACTATTCTGCAGCCTCAAGGATCTCAGTCCCTGGTGGGAACAAACAAGTAAACAGACACAAACAAGTCACTACACCAGGTACTGTGAAGTATGGATGAACTGTGGACGTAAAGATAAGGCAGGGACTCATTCAGCATTGAGAGATGAATAATTGTGCCACCAACAAGGATATCTGCACTGTATCTGAACAGATGAGAGGGGCTTGCTCCCTGAGCGAACAGCCTGTGAAATGTAAGAAGCTCAGTGGGTGGCCAGAAACCCAGCAGTGGCTCTCAATGACTGGAGCACAGCACGGGCATGGGGCACAGCCACCACGAGAGAATCAGGGACCAAGATGAGAGGAGTCTGGTAAGTTACCTAGCAGCAAAACACAGCCAAAAGAAAGACAACTGCAGCTGATTATAAAACATTAAATAGATAAAAACCCAGAATTCCACAGTGATAGGAAGGGGACAAGAAGAAAATTTGAGACCACTGGGGGTGATTATTACACTACCTTCTGATGCTGACAACAGGTAATTAAAGGAAACAAGTTAAGCATTTATAGTGCCTTTTCAGAAGGAAGTACAGATGATGAGCACAAGAGAATACCAGTTAAAATATGTAAAAGAAATGCCAAGACTAGAAAATCACTATTTTGTAACCCACAGTGAAATACCTGATTTGGGCAAATCAATGGCTGCTGAAAGCTTGCGATGAGATATTTAAGGCAACAGGTTATTTTCACAGTGACAAAGCACCAGCTCACAGACTATTGCTAATTGGAAGGGAAAAGCAAACCTCTACAAAGGAGAGGTCTAGTGTTCACCATCTCAAACCAGGCACCAATTAACAGCACAATAGTGGGACAACCTATCATTGTGCCTCCTGATGCACTGTGATGTACACAGCCTCGTTTGTGTAGTATTCTTTCCAAAGGTGTTCTCCCCAAATCCTCAGTTTACAAGAAACACAGGAGGACAATATCAGAAAGATGGCGGCATGAGAGGAGAACGCCGATAACTACCTGGGAAGGGCTTTGTGAACAGAGGGGAATCCACAAGGGAAACCCTGAGAAGAAACCTCAACTAAGAGAACCACACAACGCGGAACAACACACAAAGGTTAGAGAAAAAAGGGGAGAGCGGGAGTGGAAAAGGGAAGCAGCGGTTCGGTGACAGAGACTCGGAGGGCGGCCCGGGGCTGGCAAAAACAAAGGGGGATTGGGGGGCTACGGTCAAAGTGGAGCTGGATCGAGGGCGGGCTGGAAGCCGAGACCTAGGAAGCGTGGAAGCCCCAAAAGACTGTGGACAATTTAACATCAGATCTCAAGGGACAGCAAACAGTGCCCTAATCAGATCACAGAGCCTAAAGTGGAGCAGGGACTGTGGAGCAGGGCGGCTGCACTTCCCGGCGGGCGGGGTGAGAGCAGGACACCAGCCCACAACAGCTCAGCACCCCTGATTTACGGAGGAGATTGACTGTGAGGGAGCGCCTTCTGAAGACGGGGCTCTTGGAGTGAGGGCTGGGGCTTGAGTGGGCATAGCAGCATTGGACGTGCTTGGAGTGAATCCGGTGGTCTCAACAGAGCCGGGAGCGTAGAGCGGCTGCCGCCCGAGCTACGGCCTGTGCGCACAGGGCTTTCGGCGCCCCACCCACCAGGCCTCCACGACACCGCTGCTTGCTTGCCAGCGCAAAATGGGGCTTTTGGTGCGCCGCTCACCAAAACACTGCGGCACCGCTGCCAGTGCGCAACTGGGCTTTCGGTGCCCCGCCCACTAGGCCACTGCACATCGCTGTGTGCACGCACCGAGGTTTTCGGCGCCCCGCCCACCGGGCCACCAGGGCACCACTGCCTGCTCACCAGTGCGCTACAGGGCTTTTGGCGCCCTGCCCACCAGGTAGCCGCAGTGCCACTGCCTGTGCGCAAGACCGGCTTTCGGCGCCCTGCCCACCAGGCCGCTGCAGCACTGCTGCATGCTCGCGAGTGCGCAACTGGGTTTTTGGCATCCCGCCCACCGGGCCTCTGGGCATTGCAGCCCGCGCGCAAAACTGGGCTGCTGACCACGTCGTCGCGGTGTCATTGCCAGTATGTGCGACTGCGCGGCTGACCAGGGCCTCTGCCAAGCCCCAGCCCATCCAAGTGCTTATAGATACTATTCAAGAAGGGGCAGCCAGCGGAGGAAAGACCAGAGCTCCTGCGCCACGCCCGCACTGAATCACCAGCCCCCCTGCTGAAACAGGAATCAACTATTGTGTCTCAGGCCGGCCCTAGCTCCTACTCACATGCCCCCAACCCTGGCCACACCTTTACTACCCTGCTATCTAACAGCTAAGACAGCAACCTGAAGTGCCCCAGGGCACAGAAGCTGTCTGCTTTCCCCAACCCTCTCCCAACATCTCCTTCTCCCACAACTAGTCCAAAAGAAAAAATAAAGAGAAGCCCATCTGATAGGCAAACCCCCAGAGGGAAAACAGACTCACGCGTAAAGCTAAAAGAACCACATCAAACACAATGCATACCTCAGAATCCAAAGCCCCTCCAGAAGATCAGGGGCAGTCTTTAGTAAAGGACCTTGCACACTTGGAATCAAATCTAAGTGAAACAGAATTCAGGGCTGCATTAATCAACACACTCAGAGAGCTCACTCAATGCTGGCAAAGTACCCAGACACAGTTAAATGACCTCAACAAGGAATTTTCTGAGCAAAATGAGTACTTTACCAAC
>PVKE010052370.1:0-10355 GCA_004027555.1 Craseonycteris thonglongyai
ACTGACTGAATCAAGTGCCAGATATGTTCCCAAGACTCTTCCTGCCCTTCCAGAAATCGCTGGAAGCTCCTGTGACTGAGGACAGAGGAGTCACTGCCGTTGTCCTTTCCAGGGACTGGCTGAAAGGCTTTGACTTTTTTTACTTACTGTTTTCATAAAGCTTGGACAGCAGTCCAGTTGGAATGGGTGGAAGTTGTTTCTTAATCTTTTAAATTAGATAAGATAGATGGAAATAAAAGGTGGAAAATATAAAAAAAAAAGTTTTTTAATTTTTTAATTCAAATTTTTATTTGATTATATTTAGGTTCTTGTTTTTTGTATAATGAAGGAATTTTAGTGTTTATCATATTGTGTTCCAGGGTATTATTTTGCATATGGATATTATTATTAATTTGTAGAATTACACTGTTAATTCATAAGTATGAATAAAAGAATTAAAAACATTTATATAGATACAGAATTACTATTACCCAGGTATAATGCACCTCCTTATTTTTCCCTCACAAATTTGGGCAATAAGTGTACATTATACATGGCAAAATACAGTACATCAGTCCCCAGTACTCTTTATTTACCTAGTGTTGTAATATGGTTATTTGTACTTATTTTATTGGTTTATTTTGATATTTTAAAATATGTTCTTTTTAATTTAAGATTTATTTTATTGTTTGAGATAAAGTGAAAGAGAGAGAGAAAGGGGGAAGGGCCCAGAACATTCTCCATAGTTGTACATCAGGGGTGTCAAACTCAATTAAAACACGGGCCATGTGGTGCAACAGGCAAGATATACGTGGGCCACATCACATTTACAAACATCGCCGGAACTGAGTCAGTGCATTTATACACGCCCACAGGCCCCTAGGAAAGGCGCTGGGGCACGTGTATACTCATCTTCAGTAGTTAAAGGGTTAACGAGGGAAACCGGGATGGCTCAGTGGGTTAAGCTCTCACTTTTAAGCACTGGGGACCCAGGATCGAATCCCGGCCCTAGCCCGTGTGGACCCATGTGCTGAACTAGGGAGTGCCCCCAGTTCAGTTCTCTCTCTGTCTCTGTCTCTCTCTCTCTCTGTCAAAAACAACAAAAAAAAAGAAATAAATAAAGGGTTAACGAGGGAATTGTGTGTATGGTATTGCCTCGATCTCCCCTAAGCGCCATTTTCTTCATAACAGTTCTTTCTATTTTCATTTTATTTCAGAGCATCATGGGCCACAAAAATTACCTTGGCCCGGGCCACCAGTTTGACATCCCTGTTGTACATCATTAGTTTTGACATAGTTTCATTCCATATAAGTGAATGTGGGGCCACACAGGGCTGGAACTGAGAACTGGGAGCCTTCCTCATGGGAGGCAAGAACCTTTGCCACCATCTCAGTGGTTATCAGTTGCACCACAGTTCAGCATATGCGTTTGCATGGACTGGGGCCAAGATTTGATCCCCGGACCTTGCAAGGCAAGTACTCAACCTGCTGAGCTATCCCAGCATCCCCTTGTTATGCTGTCTTTTGACAGCAACATTTGAAACTTCTCTTTGTACAGTGAGGACATTAGCCCCTCTTTCTCCTACTTTTACTCCTCTTCTATAAGCTGCTTAACTTACGATACCAGAGTTAGATGTTTAGATATCAGTGTTGCTAACAGAATTGGATGTTTAGATTGTTGTTGTTTTTTTATTTTCAGACTTTTTCTTTTCTAATACATGTATTTAAGATGATAAATATTCTCCTAAGGGCTTTAGCTGTACCCCACAAATAATGGTACATCATTTTTTATTTATTTCAAAATATTTTCACTGCAGTATCTTCTATGACCCATAGGTTATGAAGTGGTGCATTTATTACCGGTATTTTCTTGACAAATGGAGTTTTTATAGTTATTTATTTCTAGCTTAATGACACTGTGGTAAGAAAACATACTATGTATGATTTCTATGAAAATTGATGTGATTTATGGTCTAGCTAGCATATATAAGAGTTTATTTTTGTAACTATTCCTTGTATGCCTAGAGAATTTGTATTTTCTCCAGTTGTTAGAGATGGGATTCTGTATTGGTTTTGTCAGGTTTATTGTGTTACTGAAATAGTCCATATTTTTATTCATTTTTAATTCAAATGTTCTATCATTTATTGAAAATGGTACAGTAGACTTTCAGTTAACCAGCACCCATGGGGATTGATAGATGCTGATAAATGTGAGTATGGGGGTGGGACCCCCCCAAATATGGAATTTATTTATAAAAATTTGTATATTTCTCCTTACATGTTTAAATTGTATTTCCCTTTAAAGTACTCTTGGTTAATGCACTACATCTATCAAGACACTTTTTCCACTGCTCAGAACAATTGAACACATCGATTTTGATGATTTTTAGTGCTTCTGCTACTTTTTTTTTCACCTCTTTCACATCAGCAAAACGTTTCTCTTTGAGGACTTTTTTCATCCAGGGAAACAAAAGACGAAGTTGCTTGGGGTGAAAATGGGTGAATAGGGAGGGTGGGGCATGGGAGTCATGCCATTTTTGGTCAAAAACTGCTGAACACTCAGTGTGGTGTGGGCAGGTGCGGTGTCATGCCACACATTGTTCATGTAAATAACCCATCATGAAATAGGCAAACACATGTGAAGGGTCTCCAAAAAAAAATTCACAAAGCTGAACACAGCCTCTCGACACCAGCTGGGTGCACTGATGCAGATGGGTTCCTAGAACACTCACCTAGTGGGGAAAGCCTGTACTACAAGGGGCCTGCCTCCAGAAGAGAATTCCATTGGGAGGGAGTGGGGGCTCCCCTTGTATACTCAGTTAAGCAGCACCCAGGCCTGTGAAAGGTAGTATTTGTTAAATTTTTTTGCCGGTTGCTTGAGAGTGCCAATTGCTTGAATTCTGGTTAACAGAGAGTCTATTATATATAGTTTTCCACTATAACTGTGTTATTTGTTTTTCCTCATAGTTCTTTATATATTTTCTTCATATATTTTGAGGCTGTGTTAATAGATGCATGAGAGTTTGGAATTATTAAATCTGGTCTGAGAAACCATTTATTTTTATTGTCCTTTTTTTTTTTTAATATATTTTTACTTATTTTTATTTTTGATACAGAGAGAGAGAGAGAGAGAGAGAAAGAGAGAGAGATACAGAGACAGAGACAGAGAGAGAACTGAACTGGGGGAGCTCCCAGCTCAGCACATGGTTCCGCACGGGCCGGGACCGGGACTCGATCCTCGGTCCCCGATCCTCGGTCCCCAGCGATGCAAAGTGAGCGCCCAACCCACTGAGCCATCCCGGCTTCCCTATTATTGTCCTTTTTATTCTGTGGGGTGATCAAGAAATTTGCAGAATAGGGGGTTATCAGAGAGGTGGAAGTACTAGTGCACACAGTTTGATTGTATGACTTATTATTAGGATATGTGCCAAATTTCAGCCTACTTGCGTCCGTATTCTTTCAGATATCACCGAAGAAGAAGCACATTGAATGTGAAGAAAACCCCAAGTATGGATAAAATTGAATTTCATGCGGTCATTAAGTTTCTTGTAGAACAAGGGAAGTCACTTCAAGCCATTTTGGAAGAAGTATTAGCAGTTCATGGGGACTGCTGGCTTGGGAAATCCATGGTTTACAAGTGTCAAAGCCTTTTTAAGCAAAGCAGAGGGTCGATTGAAGACGACCTCCATCTGGGATGCCATGTTGAGGCCCCTTCCTCAGACACTGAAGAAAGTTGAAAACTTGTAGTGGAAGCTGCAAGATTGAATAAAAAGCAGCTTGCAGAAACAGAATGTCACCTACAGCCATTTTGAATATTCTCCATCAGCATCTAAGGATGTCAAAAGTCAGTGCAAGGTGGGTACTGAGAATGCTCATGCCACTTCAAAAACAACAAGAGTGTCAAGTGTTCAAAACAGGTTTTGGACCTCTGCAGAGACAATAAAGATTAAGCTTTAAACCAGAATGTCACTGGAGCTGATGAAACTTGGATTCATAATTACGAGCCTGAGTCAAAGCAGGAGTCCATGCAAGGGCATGAAAAGGGCACGCCTCCTCCTAAGAAGTTCAAGGTGTCTCAAGTGGCTGGAAAGATCATGGCTCCTGTTTTTTGGGATATGGAGGGTATCCTGCTTATAGTTTACAAGGAGAAGGGTGTCACAGTAACTGAAGAGTACTGTTCCAGTCTGCTGAAACAGTTAAAAGAATCTGTGGAGAAAAGAAGAGAAAAAGGGGCACTGCTTTTGCACAACGCACCAATGCACAAGAGCCATGTTTTAGTGGTTGCTCCTCATCCCTGTGGCTTCCAAATGTTAAACAGAACTTTTTTCAAGAGTATAAATAAACTTATTGGAAGATCTGAACAGTGTCTTAGGGTTAAGGGTGAATATATTGAAAAGGGAAAATAGTAGTTTTTTAAATTCCTCTTCCCTCTTTGTTTCTTTTTCTTTTTTCCCCGTTTATTTTACTATTTATTTATATTTTATTATTTTTCTGTTGTTAAATTTAATGGGGTGACATTGGTTGATAACAATTACATATTTTCCAGGTGTACAATTCTACATTACATTGTCCATGTATTGCATTATGCGCTCACCACCTAGAATCAGCTCTTTTCATCACCATACACTTGATGCCCTTTTCCTACTCCCCCATCCCCTCGACCTCCCACCCACCTCCCCTCTTACTCTCAGGTAACCACCAAACTATTGACTGTGTCCATTAGTTTTTGTATCTTTGTTACTTTCAATTTTATATTCTACCTATAAGTGAGGTCATATATTTCTTGATTCTTTCAGTATGACTTACTTCGCTTAATACGACACTTTCAAAGTCCATCCATGTTGTCATAAATGGCTGTATTTCATCTTTTCTTATTGTTGAGTAGTAGTCCATTGTGTAAATGTACCACAACTTCTTTATCCAGTCATCTATCAGAGGACATTGGTTGTTTCCATGACTTGGCCACCATGAACAGTGCTGTGATGAACATTGGGATACATATATCTTTGTGAATTAAGGGTTTCAAGTTTTTTTTTGGAATCTCCATACTGCCTTCCATAGAGGCTGTACCAATTTATGTTCCCACCCTCAATGTACCAGGGTTCCTTTTACTCCATAGCCTCTCCAGCACTTGTTTATTCCTTGTTGATTATAGCCATTCTAAGAGGTATGAGGTGGTATCTCATGGTTTTAATTTGCATCTTCCTAATTGCTAGTGATGTTGAGCATTTTTTCATGTATCTGGTAGCTGTTTGTATGTCTTCATGGGATAAGTGTCTGGTCTTCTGACCATTTTTTAATTGGATCGTTTCTTTTTTGTTGTTAAGTTGTATGAGTTCTTTATATATTTTAGTTATTTACCCCTTATCAGAGGCATTGTTTGCAAATATTTTCTCCCACTCAGTTGTTTTCCTTTTTACTTTGTTGATGGTTTCCTTTGCTGTATAGAAGCCTTTTAGTTTGATATAGTCCCATTCATTTATTTTTGCTTTTACTTCCCTTGCCTTTGGGGTCAAATTCATAAAGTGCTCTCTGAGCCCAGGTTCTATAAGTTTACTGCTGATGCTTTCTTCTAAGCACTTTATAGTTTCAGGTCTTATGTGGCGGTCCTTAATCTACTTTGAGTTAATTTTGGTATATGGTGACAGTTCACAGTCCAGATTTATTCTTTTGCATGTGGTTTTCCAAGTTTCCCAGCACCATTTACTAAAGAGGCTTTCTTTTGTCCATTGTACATTTTTTGCTCCTTTGTCAAAAATTATCTGTCCATATATTTGTTTCTGGGTTTTCAGTTCTATTCCATTGGTCTGTATGTCCATTTTTCTGCCAGTACTAAGCTGTTTTGATTATTGATGCTTTGTAGTATAGACTGAAGTTGGGGAGCATGATACCTCCAGCCTTACTCTTATTTTGGAAGATTGCTTTGGCAATTTGGGATCTTTTGTGATTCCATATGAATCTGATTTTTTTTCCCACCTATTTCTCAAAAGAATGTCTGTGGGATTTTGATGGAAATTGCACTAAATTTGTATATTGCTTTGGGTATTATGGACATTTTAACTATGTTGATTCTTCCAATCCATAAACATGGACTATCCATTTCTTTGTATCTTCTTCAATTTCTTTTTAATAGTGTCTTACAGTTTTCCATATATAAGTCCTTCACATTCTTTGTTTATTCCTAAGTATTGTATTCTTTATGTTTTGACTGCAAAGGGTATCATTTTCCTCATTTCTTTTTCTGAAGTTTCGTTGTTTGTATATAAAAATTCTGTGGATTTTTGTACATTGATTTTGTATCCTGCAACTTTAGTATATTCATTTATTATTTGTAATAGTTTTCTGGTAAGAGTCTTTAGGGTTTTCTATATAAAGGATCATGTCATCTGCAAAAAGTGATAGTTTTGCTTCTTCACTCCCAATTCGGATGTTTTTTATTTCTTTCTCCTACATGATGGCTCTGGCTAGAACTTTCAGCACTTGGTTGAATCGCAGTGGTGACAGGGGACATCCCTGTCTTGTTCCTGATTTTAGAAGAAAAGGTTTCAGTTTTTCTCCATTCAGTGTGACATTCACTGAGGGTTTTTCATATATGGCCTTTACGATGTTGAGGTACTTTTCCTTCTATACCCATTTTATGAGTGTTTTGATTATGAATGGATGTGTTATCTTGTTGAATGCTTTTTCTGCATCAATTGATATAATCATATGGTTTTTATCTTTCATTTTGTTTATGTGGTATATCACATTGATCAATTTGCATATGTTGAACAGTCCTTGTACGCCTGAGATGAGTCCTGCTTGATTATGATGTATAATTTTTTTTTTAAAGGTAGAACTTTTTTATTTTATTTTATTTTTATTGTTTTTGACAGAGAGAGAGAGAGAGAGAGAGAGATACAGAGACAGAGAGAGAACTGAACTGGGGGAACTCCCCAGCTCAGCACATGGGTCCGCACGGGCTGGGACTGGGACTCGATCCTTGGTCCCCGGTGCTGCAAAGTGAGCGCCTAACCCATTGAGCCATCCTGGCTTCCCCGTATAATCTTTTTAATGCATTGTTGTATTCTATTTGCTAGTAGTTTGTTTAGGACTTTTTGCATCGGTGTCCATTACAGATATTGGTCTGTAGTTTTTTGTTTGTTTGTTTGTTTGTTTGTTTTGTGATGTCCTTACGAGGCTTTGGTATTAGGGTAAGGTTGGCCTCATAGAATGAGTTGGGAAGTATTGCCTCTTTTTCAATTTTTTGGAAAAGTTTGAGGAGGATAGGTATTAGTTCCTCTTTGAATGCCTGGTAAAACGCTTTAGTGAGACCATCTGGTCCTGGACTCTTGCTTTTGGGGATATTTTAGGTGATTGTTTAATTTCCTTACTGTTGATTAGTCTGCTTAGATTATCTAGTTCTTTTTTTTATTGGTTTTTTTTTTTTTTTTGACAGAGAGATACAGATACAGAGAGAAGGGGGAGGGCCCAGAACAGTCTCCATAGTTGCACGTCATTGGTTTTTTCACATAGTTTCATTCCACAGGTGGGCGCGGGGCTGCACAGGGCAGGAACTGGGCTGGGGTATCACCCTGGCGAGAACTGAACTGGGGGCACTCCCCAGTTCAGCATTTGGGTCTGCACGGGCCAGGGCCGGGATTTGATCCTTGGTCCACAAGGCTGCAAAGTGAGCGCTTAACCCACTGAGCCATCCCGGCTTCACCCTATCCAGTTCTTCTTGGTTCAGCCTAGGTAGACTATATATTTCTAAAAACTTGTCCATTTCTTCTAGGTTGCAAAATTTGGTGGCATATAGGCCTTCAGAGTATTCTTGTATGATTCTTTGTATTTCTGTGGTATCAGTTGTAATTGCCCCTCTTTTATTTCTAAATTGGATTATTTGTGTCTTTACTTTTTTCCCCTTGGTGAGCCTAGCCAGGGGATTGTCAATTTTATTTATTTTTTCCAAAGAACCAGCTCTTCTTTGCATAAAATTTTGCTATTGTTTTCCTATTCTCTATATTATTTTGTTCTGCTTTAATTTTTATTATTTCCTTCTTTCAGCTGACTTTGGATGTTTTTGGTTCTTTTTCTAGTTCCTTAAGATGTGATATTAGGTTGTTTACTTGTCATTTTTCTTGTTTTTTGAGAAAGGCCTGTAGTGATATAAATTTCCCTCTTATTTCTTTTTGCTTTTGCTGCATCCCAGTAATTTTGGTATATTGTGTTTTTATTGTCATTTATTTCTAGGTATTTTTTAAAGATATATCTTATTGTTTTTGACAGAGACAGTGAGGGGTAGATAGAAGGGGGGAGGGCCCAAAGAAGTTTCCATAGTTGCATGTCATCAGTTTTCAACATGCTTTCATTCCACACAGGTGGATGGGGGTCACACTAGGCTGGAACTGGGCTGGGGGCCTCCCCCCTGGGAAGCACAACCCCAGTTTAGAGTATGGGTCTGCATGGGTCAGGGCCGGGATTCGATTCTTGGTCCCTGAGGCTTCAAAGCAAGCACTTAACCTGCTGAGCCATTCCAATTTCCCCGTTTCTATGTATTTTTAATTTCTTCTTTTGTTTCTTCTTTGATCTAGTCACTTTTTAATAACATGTTGTTTAATCTTCATGTATATGTAGTTTTTCCTGCCTTCTTTTTGTAGTTGATCTCTACTTCAAAGCTTTGTGATCAGAGAGTACATACAGTTGGTATGGTTTCAATCTTGTATTTGCTGAGGCTAGCTTTGTGTCCCTGCATGTGGTCTATTCTTGAGAATGTTCCATGTGCACCAGAAAAGAATGTATAAGTCATATGTTGTAAGATGAAGTATCCTGTAAATGTCAACTATGTCCAATTGCTGTAATGTGTCATTTAAAGCTGATACTTCCTTATTTATCTTCTGTTTGGATGATCGGTCCATGGCTCTCAAGAAAATGTTTAAGTCCCCTACTATAATTATGTTTTTGTCAGTTTCTCCTTTTAGATCTGTTAGTAGTTGCTTTGTAAATTTGGTGCTTCTTGGTTGGGAGCATATATATTAAGTAGTATCATGTCTTGTTGCATTGTCCCCTTTATCATTACAAAATGTCCATCTTTGTCTCTTATTATCCTTTTATCCTGAAGTCTGTTTCATCAGATATAAGTATGGCTACACCTGCTTTTCTCTAGATGCCATTTGCTTAGAGTATTTTTTTTTCCCCACCCTTTCACTTTGAGTCTGTGTTTGTCCTTGTGGCTGAGGTGTGTTTCTTGTAGGCAGCATAAGGATGGCTTTTGTTTGTTAATACAGGTTGCTAGTCTGTGTCTTTTTATTGGTGAGTTCAGGCCACTTAACATTTAGGGTGATGATTGATATAGGAGGATTTCGTATGTTTTGTTTTCTAGTAGCTCTTTTTTCAGTTGCTTCTTTGCTTTTTTATTCCTGTCGTTTATGTTAATGGTGTTTATGACTGTTTTCTCTCATGTTTTTATTTTGTGTGTGTGTCTGTCCCAGTTCTAAGTTCCTTTTGAGTGGTTTCCATGAACTTTATGTAAAAGAACATTTTCATATATGCAGTGGTTTCTTTTCTTAAGGATGTTTCTTATCTCCATTCTCTTTGGAAATTTAAACCTTTACTTCCTCCCCTTTTATGTTTTTGTTGTTCCAGTTTATCCTTATTTATTTTTACTTTTGTTTCTGGTCCAGTAACCTCCTTCAGTATTTCTTGAAATGCTGGCCTTGTGCTGGAACATTCCTTTAGTTTCTGTATGTTCAAAAGGTCTCTTTTCCTCCTTCATATGTAAAGGATAACTTTACTAGGTAGATGATTCTTGACTGGTAATTTCTCTTCTTTAATATTTTGAATATTTGATTCTACTCCCTTTGGCTTGTAGAGTTTCTGTTGAGAAATCTGATGATAGTGTGATGGGCTTTCCTTTATAAGTTATGGTGTTCTTTGTTCTGGCTGCCTTGAGGATTCTTTCTTTGTCTTTGACCTTTGACATCTTCAGTATAATGTGCCTTGGAGAGGGTCTGCTAGGATTGAAGTAGCTAGGGATCCTGTTTCCTTCTTGAATTTGAGGTTCTAGTTTGTGCCATAGATTTGGGAAATTCTCATCTATTTGCCTGAGCAATCTGTGCTGATCTCATCCTCTTTCCCTCTGGAATACCTATTATTATTATATTATTTTTTTCTAATGGAGTCAGATAGTTTTTGTAGAGATCTTTTAATTCTTTTTGTTCCTAGGTCTGTCGCTTCTTCCTTCTGTGGCATTTTAAAATTTCTGTCTTCAATTTTACTAGTTCTTTCCTCCATCTGGTCAGTTCTGCTTCGTATGCCAGCTATTTTATTTTTCTTTTTTTTTTTTTTTTTTTTTTTTTTTTTTTTTTTTTTTTTTTTTTTTTTTTTTTTTTTTTTTT
>PVKE010052371.1:0-10358 GCA_004027555.1 Craseonycteris thonglongyai
TTAAATATTCTCTTTTCTAATATACACATTAGGGGAAGCCGGGATGGCTCAGTGGGTTAAGAGCTCACTTTCAGCACTGGGGACCGAGGATCGAATCCTGGCCCCAGCCCTGGCCCGTGCAGAACCATGTGCCGAACTGGGAGCTCCCCCAGTTCAGTTCTCTCTCTGTCTCTGTCTCTGTATCTCTCTCTCTCTCTCTGTAAAAAAATAAAATAAATAAATAAATATATATATTTTAATATACACATTGATGACTATAAATTTTCCTCTGTTCCAGCTTTCAGCAGCTTTCCCACAGAGTTTTGCTATATACAGTGTTTGCCTTGTCATTCAGTTCTGAATGACTTCTAATTTGAATTATGATTCTCATAGATCATCTTTTTTATTGCACTGCCTTTGCCGTAATTCAGGTTTCATAATCTTCCACCTGGATTTCTACCACAATCTCATGACCTATCTTCTTGCCTGGGGCTCTGGCCACCTAAGTAATAGAACTAAATTAAAATTCTATAATAATAAGTCATTCTTCAGTTAACATTCTTAGGTATCAGCAGTTAAGCAAAATTTATCAACAACCTAAAATTTGTTTATAAAGCTTCTATTCTAATCATTGAACTCTGATTATTTATACTAAGGATTTTTTTTTAAGTGGGGAAAAAATGTATGCACCAAAGTGCTGTGTATAATAGCATTCATTCATAACAACAGCATATAGAAATAGTCTAAGAATTTGACAATAATAGAATGATGAAGAAACCAAGAACAACACAAATTATTATTCTAACCTTAGAACAATGCTTGTATAAGTCCATAATAAAATTTTGTAAGTGTTTATGTTATGTGGGAAAAGGTAGAACAAATAACATCTATACTAAGGTCATGACTAAAATAAAATGTATATATAACAGCGGGCATAGAACATACAAAAAAAACAAGGATACATTCAAGGTCAAAACAGTTGCCTGGGTGTCAGAAAAAGGAGCACCCTCTCCCCTCCCACTTACTCTAACTTAAAACACTATGTAATAAGCATGTGTCATTTTTAATTTAAAAAACGGTTTTTAAAATACTTCTGTGGAGTCCATGGAACGTTTTGGCTAAAATGCATGTCCTGCAGTGTAAGCATCCTCAGCCATCTTCTCTCCCTCCCCCTCCAGCCTCATCTCTATTTACAACAGTCCCCCGCGGGTGCCCTCCATGCCACTTGCTCTCAGTCCCCGTGGTTGCTGCCATCCCTGCATGTGTGCCAACAGCATCTGCTCTACCTGGAATGTTCCCCTCTAGAGGCCTCTGCCAGACTCTGCCCAGAGGCCCCGACCCATAAAGCTGAACAGACTCTCCCTCACTCCCACGCCCGGATGCCCTGTGCTCGCCTCTCTGACATCCAGTACATGGTAGTATCACCTTTGTCGTGTCCCAGGCCCAGGTAGCAGTGTGGAGGGGCTGCATCCTGGTTATCACTGTGTCTCCCAGACACCAGCTGCGCCCGACCCCAGAGGTCACTCAATAACTGAGGCTTCATGAATGGATGTATCCACCCGAAGTTCTGTGCAAGACTCCTCACCTCGCCTCAGGAGTGTTCTTGGCATCTCTCAGTTCTCCCTTTAAAGCAGCATTTGTGGACAGTGAGTCATCCAAAGGAAGTGGGGTATATGTTCTTAGGCCCTCACACAGGCATCATAGACGACAGTTTTAAAATCCTTTCCCAGGTGCTATCTAGTTTGACCCACACACCAGCTCCATGTCACGCTCAAGAAGACTGGAGCGCAGAGGATAAATTAAGAGCCTTGCCCAAGACCACACAGCTTGTGGGTGGTCAGATTTCATTATAAAGGGGGACGTCTGGGTTCTGGGCCCCAGAGCCTGTGAGGGGCTTTTCCCTCTCACGGCCATCAGGAGTATGGAGGAAGCTGACCCATTCCAAGGGCGCTCCAGACTTCCTTCAGCATCACACATTCCTGGGAGGCTTAAAACCCATCTCCAGCTTACCTCAAAATTGCAGAGGACATGCTGGAAGACCCCAACGTTGGTGACAGCCGCTGACCCGAAGCCCAGTTCTGCAGTGCCAGCAATGGAGAGTATCAGCTGGAAAACTCGATGGTTCAGGAGTGAGGTCTTCTTCCCCAGGAGGAACGCCATTATCTGCGGAGGTTAAACACAAGCCGCGTCCTCGTGACTGCAGGGGGAGGACTCTCCTCCACCGGCTCGTTCCTCCCAGCACCTCGGTGGGCCCAGTTCGGAACCCTCTGCTCTCCAGTGCTACCTCTTTTGTTCCTCACTTCCCAGAAGAAACACTCACAGCGACTTCTGTGGCTGCTTCCCCACTACTGCACACATTGCTGTACTTGTGCAAGCTGAACTCTCACGAGGGATCCCCTGCTCCTGCCTGGACCTCTTCCCCTGTGTTTCTAGAAGGCCCCTCTCTATCTGTTCCATTTCCTCCTAGGTCATTGACTGCTCTTTCTTACTTTTCTTACCAGATCCTAGACACATAACCCTTCCATAAATGTTGCTATGTCACCAGGAAGCCACCAACTACCCAGAAACGCAGTCATACATCACTCTGGGCTGCAGCCCCAGACGTGCCATCCTGCTGCACCAAGCCCTGGAGAACTCGCAACATGCAGGCATCCATGCCAAGACGGGGGCACTGGGGTCCCACTGGCACAAACCCATCTCAGAGCCTCATAAGATGGGTCCCTCCTGGCTTCCTGCCTAGGTTGACCTCAGTTACACAAATGTCAGGATGTGCAGCCATCCACTGGCCTCTGGGTTCTCATCTACCTCATCTGGATTCTCAGCTCAGCTCATCCACAGCTCAGTTCCCTCTGTCTGCCTCTGACACAGTCCACCCCTGCCCCTGTGCTCTCAGACATGCTCTTTCAGTGTGCCATTGGGAAGTGGGGCGTGGTATTACGGACTGAATGTTTGTGTCCTCCCAAAATAGGTATGTCGTAGCCCTGTCCCCAACGTGGTAGTATTTGGAAGTGGGTCCTTTGGGACATAGTTAGGATGAGATGAGGTCAGGAAAGTGGAGCCCTCATGAATGGCGTTAGTGTCCCTATAAGAATCACAGAAGAGCTTGCTTCCTCTCTCTGCTCTCTGCCGTGTGAGGACCCAATGAGAAGTTGGCTGTCTGCAAACAGAAGAGGGCTCTCCCCAAGCCTGACCATGCTGGCACTCTGACCTTGGACTTCCCAGCACTGTGAGAAAATTAATTTTTGTTGTTTATATGCCACCCAGTCTAGGGTATTCGATTACAGCAGTCCAAACTAAGACAATTGTGATCAGCAAATACCAAGTATCTTTTCAGATCTCTCTGTCAATTCTTGACATATCTGAAATATGATTTCTCCTTCCTCCCCAACAAGGACGTAATTAAGAGGGCTGAAAGTTGCTTGAGAAAAATCACACTCCGGCTGGCTGGTTTCACTTTGCATCAGTAGTGTCAAATGTCAAATTGGTACTCAGTTTGGCTGGGCAATTCAATTCTGTTTCTCTAATAAAGTGTCTTTTCTTACCCTAAAGATGATGGTTTCATCTCTTCTCCTTCCCACCCCACCCAACCTCATACTCCACTAAGAAGATAAAACCCATCAGACGTGACCATTCTCACCTTCCCAACACCATATCAATACCGCCTGTATTGCATTCCTTCCTCTCACCAGCAAGGTCTAGCTGCAGTCTAGCGGAGATGAGCAGAGGGTCGTTACAGCACCGCGTGACACTAGAGCCGGGTGTCTGCAAGACGCCACGGGAGGCCAGCGATGGCCACACGCCGCTCAGGGGCTGGGGACATAGGCCCTTTGCCAGTTGAGCTTGACCAGGGGAGATAAGAAGGAGGGCATGTTGGGAAGAGAGGGAGATGGCACTCCAGGCCCAGGGCACAAGTACACCAAGTCACACGAGGTGTTCAGCTACCCATGACTGTGCAGGCTTTGGGGCGGCGGGTGTGCAGCGTGGGTAGCAAGAGGGGCTGCAGGATGGGTCAGCGGCTCATTCTGACGGCCTTTAGAAGCCCGTGTCAGGAGTCTGGGATGTTGCACCAGTGGTTGGATGCCGCTGAAGCATCTGTGCAGGGCAGAGCTATCATCGTGTCTGCCACGCAGGACTGGCACTGGTGTCAGCGGGCTCTGAGGGAGTGACAGGAAGAAGGGGCCCTTGTCCAGCTGTGCGGCAGTCCAGGTGAGAGAGCGTGTTCCTGACCTGAAACCACGCTGCTTTCTTTTGCTCAGGCCCTGACTCCAGGAACAAAAAGATGGCAATGGTTTTTCCCAGCATCCCCTGCACCATGAGGAGCCACCACAGCCTCTGTGCCCTGACGTCGTCTAGACTTTGACCCTAGGCCTGCTTGTGATGATTCCTTTCCTGGCGACCTCCCAACCACGCAGGAAGCTGCTCCAGGGTGGTGACCAGTCAGCTGACTGTGTGGATAGTAAGTAGCAGCAACAGTCACAGTGAGCACAGATATAGCAGGCGCTCTCCTAAGCATACAGTATACTCGGATGACCTCAATCATCAGCCCACACAATAGGTGCTGTTACTATTCCCATTTCACACACGGGAGGAAAAGGCACAGAGAGACTAAGAACTAAAGATGGCTAATATTTGCAGAGCACTTTTTCTGAGCTGGATATAATTCTAAGCCCTCCATCAGTATTAAGTCATCTAGTCCTCACAGCAGCCCCATGATACCGGAGGTGTGAGAGTTCATATGACACTGGCAGGGACATGGAGACTGAGAGTAACTCAGCCAAGGTCAAACAGCAAGTGAAAGGGAGAGGCAGGACTCAAACGCAGCACTCCGACTCTGTGGCCGAGCCTCTTAGCCACTGTGCTATACACAATGAGGGACCACAGACAGTTCTTAGATTCATCAGCATAAGGTGCTTTAGCCACCGACAGGGGCACGTCCCCAGTCCCCATCCAGAACCCCTCCCTGGCTGACTGTCACCTGGTTCCCCGCTATGGACCCAGTCCCAGGACCCAGGTGCTTAGGGCTTCCCTTCTCCAGAACTCTGCAGGGAATGGCCATGTGGCCAGGGAGGCTCCACCCTGCTTCTTAGGAAGACAGCTCCCTGGGGAGCCACGGACGCAGGGGAGTGGGTGGGATTACCTGGTACCCAAAGATGTGCTGCATCAGGCGGTCGCACATGACGCTGCTGGTCAGGACCAAGTGCAGGACTTTCACCGCAGCATACATGGTGTGGTCATCCGTTGCTAAGGAAATGAGGCCCAGGAGGATGGCAGGCCCACCAATGAAGTCCAGGCTGGTGGCAGCAGGACTGCAGTGGAACACCCTCACACCTGTGCGGGGCAAGGGGGCATTCATCCCATCAGCAGTCACAGCCGCAGTACAGGGAAAAGTCCCCGGCAGCGTGCCAGGGCAGGTGAGCTGAGAGCCACTCTGCACGCACCATGGAGGAGCCTGTGCGCGGGACAGGCTGGCAGGATGTTTAGGGGGCTCTGGAAGTCATAGGCCACTGACAGATCCTGTGCTGAGTCCTTCCTGAGTGACCGGAAGGCTGAAACAGCTCCGGGGATTTCAGATCACCTCCCTCTGTCTTATCCGGAGTGCCCGATGAGCCTTAGGTGCCAGCCGAGCCTCAGTCTGCTGACTCTGTGACAACCTCTGGCTCTTGTCAGCTCTCTAGATCCTGCGCCAACTTGCTGCTCTGCTCTTGCCCAATTGCAAAGTATAGTCGCTGGTTATCCTTTTCATCCCAACAACCACAGCGAGTACCTCTGCTCAGAGGCCTCGCTGTGCTAACGAGGTGGACCCCGTTGTGCAGAAGGGAGTCTGGTCAGGGGCTGAGTTCACCACCAACTGTCAGATGCAGTGAGCTGAACTGACATTGTGGAATTTAGAAGGTTAACTCTGGCAGGGTTCACCTGCCGACTCTTGCCCTCACCATCCTGGCTTCCCAACATGCTCTGTCCTGCCTGCCACTCAGAATTACAGGCTGCACAAGCAATGACAGCCACAAGCCCTAGTTCCCAAATAGGAGTAAAGAACGGTTCATGGTCTGACTTACCTAACTGGCCCACAACCACGGCCCCAATCGTTCGAAGAGGACCCGAAAGATGGCCGGCACAATTTCTCAGCAAGAACACAGGCATGGCCTTGTCACGGGATGAAATGCTCATCTAAAGAAATGGGTAATAATTAGTGCTAAGGAACTTCCCTAGAAAGAAAAAGGTCTTCTTTATAAGCTCCAGGATGACAAGCTAACCGAGGCCTGGCCCACGACTAACACACAACAAATGAATCATCAATTGAACCAATGTCAGGTTCAATTCAGGTCCTCATGTACTGTCTCCCAGGTTATGGCTTAATCATAAGGGCACAGTTTCAGTTATACAATTATGCCACTGATGTCTCGCATGCTCATAGTGAGGAGCTAATGGGGGCAAGAAGGACCCTAGGACACCTGGAGGTGAAATTGCTATGGAGGCCGGGGCTGTCTCCTTCAGAGCCTTGGGATGTGCACCCTGTGTCGGCCGCCGGCTCACTGGTTAGAGGGCAGAAAAATGGGAATTCTGGCCTCCTCCATCAGAAGGAACTCTGCTGGTGAAGAACACACTTCTTTGGTGCTCGATGGGACCTAATTCCGGTCCCTCCTCCACAGTAAAGGGAGGTGGCCCTCTGTCTGTGAAGGCCGAGAGAATGTAAAACACATGAGCCCAAATTCATCAGCAGTGAGCCCAAAAGCTCTTTACGCCGGAATTAGGAAGTCATAAATCTAATGGCATCTTCATTTACAAACATGTCTGCTGGCTGTTCTGCAAATTTGCATTCAAAATAAAGACAGCAATTCACAGAACACTGTCATGAATGCTGGGGGTGGGAGGCTCAGTAGCACCCAGAAAACACTCAGTGTCTCAAAGGTTTTTAAATATTCCATTTGTTCTTGCTCTACTGTGAAGAATGGAGAGCACCAACTTTCTTTGCTGAGCAATTGCAAATAAAAAGGTGTAGTCGTGGGGAAAGCTAATCAATGGGGAATCATAGACTATTTTAACAAGTGAAGTTGGAAGCACTTCTGTGTCTGTCTACAGATGCACAAATGTGAATTAGCGTCCCCTTAATTATTGAAAGCTGAAGCAAGCCATAAGATCATGGTTCCGAAGGCAGCAGCAAGTGAGGGGAGAAGGCGTACCTCCTTGGCAATCAGGCGGCTGTCCACCTCGTTGTACGTGTTCCTGATGTCCACAGCACTGGTGGTGGAGGAGCTGGCTACATGAAGGCCAAAGAAAACCCTTTCATCTGCGACCAGGGGCGCCGCTTCTGTGCCAGGATCCTCTCCTAAAACAGCACATCTTCAGTCAGATCTAGTCTCACATTACAGAGAAGGAACTGAATCCCCACAAGAGTAAATACCTCTGCTACATGGCAAAATAACCATTGAGAGCGGGTTTATATCTCATTACATTTTATGTTTATATGTGATGTATTGTTACATTGTATGTTGCATGTTCATATGTCTCATGTTTTGCCCCTACCTGCGCTTCTTTGACACTTACAAAAAACTGTGGGGAAATCTCCCATTATTAACTCTACTATAAAACAGAAGCATTCCAGGTGTGAAATTCCCAAGAATGTAACCTTGCTCCCTAAAATCAAAACATTAAGTGATAAGACAGCTAACTTGTAAGAAATAAAATAGGCTCAGCCTGAAAGTCCCAAGATTTTCAGTGAGCTCCATGTCCATGGGAAACATGGAGTGAGAGCCCTGGTCTGTGTATCAAGGAGAGCCACGTGTGTGACTTGAGAAGCCTGGTAAGAATAGAGTCAGTGAAGATCTGAGCTTGCATATGCTCAGCCCAGTGCCATTTGCCAGAGGAAATGAACTTTGAAGAAGACACGGGGCCTAAAGACACAAACACTCCACAGTGCTCAATCACTCTTCACCACACACAAGACTTCTGGACATAAATCCATTTATCATTCTTCCCAGATGGGAGCTGATCCCCTTGACTTGATGGAGCCCAGAGAGCAATGCCCCCTGCTTGAACAGCCAGCAATCAATAGTGAAAATGTGGATGTGTTGTCTGCCTATTTAATAATTGAAGATAACAGTACACTTTAGTTAAAAAGCTTCTTCATTAAAAGGAATGTAACTTATTTATTTCATTCTCTTTCTTTGCTGATGGTATTACCCACCCACTCTCCTTCATTATGTGCTCTGGAATTGAAATATGAAGGATATTGTCAATTCCTTTTATGTGACATTTCTGTTGGGTTGTAAATATATAATGATCCAATTATAGAGGTCTTCCCTAATGACCGACCTGTGTTGAGTTTATTCTTCAAAAATATGCTATAGTAAATAAATGTGTTTTTAAAATAATATCAGCAGATTATTATACATCAAAACACTCCATACCTTGGACATGCACAGCTTGGAAGTTGCCACAGTATCTTGGGCCAAGTTTGTTAATAACTTCCAAAGTTTCCACTGAGATGGCTTCTTCGAAGAGGTACGTAGGGCCAAGACGCCATGTTAATGATGACTTTTGTTTCCAAATCCGAGGGGTGGCAATATACCCATAAACATCCACAAATGATGATGGATCCATTGAAAGGAAAGGTCCTGGCAAGGCCTGAATGTACAACATCTGTTACAATAAAAAGGATGGGAGGTGGTTAACTTCAGAATTAATTAAGTAAATGCATATGGATATCAAATGATGTACCTTATTCTCCTCTCAAAGTGAAACCTTATTTTATCTAAAAACATTAAAAAAGATAACTCTCAAAGCTGAGAAACAGTGCAGCAAAACAGTTTATAAAATGCTAGTAGGAGAAAAAAATGGTGACATTATGTCTTTGGAAACAATTTTGAAAAGAAATATTGAAAACCACTAAAATGTTCATCTGTGTGTCCCAGTCATTTCACTAAGAACCTAAATGTCCAGTATTGGCACATTAACTTTTATTTACTAAAAATAATTACAGATATATAGATTTGAAGGAAAGAAATATAACTGTCTCGGTTTGCAAATGACATATCCATGTAGAAAATTTCAACACACACACAAACTCCTAGAACTAATAAGTGAGTTCAGCAAGGTCACAGGGCACATGATTAACATACAAAAATCAATTACATTCTATAGACTAACAATGAATATGCAGAAACTAAAATTTAAAAGAGTACCATTTAAAATTTCTCAAAAGAAAATGAAATACTAAATAAAGCATGTATAAAACCTGTATACTCAAAATTCTAAAAGAATGATAAGAGAAATCAAAGAAGACCTATGTAGGTAAAGAGACCTTCCATGTTCCTGGACAGTAATGTCATTTCTCAATATAATAAAGATATAATTTCTTCCCAAAATAATCCAGAGGTTTAATGCAATTCCTATCAAGATCTCAGACAGCTTTTTGTAGACAGACAAGTTAATTCCAAAATGTATATGCCCTCATACACAACTGGTGGTAATGTAAATTGGTACAACCACTATGGAAGGCAGTATTGAGATTCCTCAAAAACTAGGAATGGAATTGCCACATGACCCAGCAACCCCTTTCCTGGGTAATTACCCAAACAACCTGAAAATCTTAATGCTCCAAGATATATGTACCTCAATGTTCATCACAGCACTATTCACAATGGCCAAGTCGTGGAAAGAACCAAAGTGCCCTTTGATAGATAACCGGATAAGGAAATTGTGGTACATTTATACAATGGAATACTACTCAGCAAAAAGAAAAGATGAAATACAGTCATTTGTGACAACATGGATGGACCTTGAAACCATCTTATTAAGTGAAATAAGTCAGACTGAAAGAATCAGGAAACATGATCTCACTTATAGGTAGAATATGAAACTGAAAGTAACAAGGAAACAAAAACTTATGGACACAGTCAATAGTTTGGTGGTTACCTGAGGGAAGGGGAGGAGCGGGGAGGGAGAGTGGAAGGAAGGGAGTTGGGGATGGGTACCAGATATATGACGATGGAAGGAGGGCTGATTCTGGGTGGTGGGCACATAATGCAATGCATGGGTGATGTGATGTGAACTTGTACATCTGGAAACTATCTAATTGTTACCAATCAATGTCACCCCAACAAATTTAACAAAAAAAAGAAAGAAAGAAAGAAAGAAAGAAAGAAAGAAAGAAAGAAAGAAAAGATGAAATACAGCTATTTGTGACAACATGGATGGACCTTGAAAATATCTTATTAAGCAAAATAAGTCAGACTGAAAATAATCAAGAAATATATGGCCTCAATCATAGGTGGAATATAAAACTGAAATGAAAGTAACAAAGGAACAAAAACTCTTGGACACAGTCAATAGTTTAGTGGTTACCTGAGGGTAAGGGGGGAGGTGGGTGGGAGAGCTGG
>PVKE010052372.1:0-10356 GCA_004027555.1 Craseonycteris thonglongyai
ACACACACACACACACACACACACACACACACACACACACACACTATGGTCAATAGCTCCACAGTGAGGTGTCCATGTATTTGCCAAAGGCCCTAACGGGCGTGTTCCTGCTGCTTTATTCTTTTTTTTTTAAAGATTTTTTTATTGTTTTTTGACAGAGACAGAGAGAAGGGGGAGGGCCCAGAACAGTCTCCATAGCTGTACATCATTGGTTTTTCCACATAGTTTCATTCCACAGGTGGGCAGGGCTGCACAGGGCAGGAACTGGGCCGGGGTCTTCACCCAGGTGAGAACTGAACTGGGGGGCACTCCCCAGCTCAGCATATGGGTCCACATGGGCTGGGGCCGAGATTCGATCCTTGGTCCCTGGGGCTGCAAAGTGAGCACTTAACCCACTGAGCCATCCTGGCCTCCCCCTGCTTTATTCTTAGGGAGCAAACCCTGAAGCCTCCAATGTCAATGTCACTGGGAGGAAGGGGTGAGTCAGGAAAAGAGGCAGCTGCCCCTCTGCACCAACACAGGCTGAGAAAAGCAGCCAGCAGCCACGGCACAGAGGCCGTGCTGTCCGCTCAAGACCCGGCAAAACTTCTCTGTGGCGACTGAGTTCAGGACGACAGATGCTCTCGGGGCAGGATGGGATGCAGAAGGAAACATTCTGGGTGGATGGCAATGCTCTCTATCTTGATGGCCGTACTGGAAACATGGGCACTGAAGTGATGGGACACCGAAGATCAGTACATACAGCTTCATGCAAATCATCCCCCAATTTCAAAAAGGGCCATGAAGGGTAAAGAGCAGCTATGAAAGTCATCTGAGTGGCCCACAATCTCACTGAAGTCTTTGCCTGTGAACACGTTCTGTTCCAACAGGGCTAACCAACTGAAGGGCTGGCAGTGCACCCCAAGTCCCACACACTTTGCAGCAAGCACCGAGCACACATCGGGAAAGGAAGGGAACAGGAGTGGGCTGGGTGCCCCAGATGGTGCATTGTCTACACCCGTCTACCTGACAAGACCCTGCCGCGCGGCTGCGTCTGACCGATTCCCTTGACCCCACAACAAAGACCCCCTTTGTTCTCTGGTTAATATCCTTAGCAGGTCTGTCTAGACTCACTGTGACAGTAATTGTCCCGTGATGTCACCGGGACCTGTGACCCGGCTCCTCCTTGCCCACTCGGGCAGGGAATGCTCCAGACGGCCCTGAGCCAAGGGGGTGTCAGACCTTCACACCTACTTGGGTCTCCTAGGAAGAGAGACAGGCAGCTGGTGTCCCATGCCACCTGGAGAGATGGGACACATGAAAAACACAGTCCCTCCTGTGGGAGGCGCTGAGGAGCACCATCTTTGGGAAAGACGAAAGATGGGGGTCACTCCTCAGTCCCCATAACTCCCACCTCATGATGTGGCTGCTGGAAGAGTTCACTCTTCATGCCCCTGGGGAGCAAGTTCACCCAGGGCGTGAGGAAGGAGGGTCAGACGGAGGAAGAGGGTGGAAGCAAAAGGGAAGGGGAGACAGAGAGGCTGAGACTCAGAGAGAGGACAAGAGAGACAGAAAGGGAGGCAGAGAAAAACAGAGCACTAAAGAGGAAGAGATATAGAGACATGCTGATTGAGAGAGACAGAGACAGACCCACAGAGAGACCAAGAGAAACTAAAAGAGAGACAAAGAGAGATGGAACGAGATGGATAAGGAGAAAGGTTAGCTGGTCCCTGAGAGAAAAGGAGGGGTTTCTGCTACAGAGGCAACTTAGGTTTCTGAAAAATCATTTGGGACAGGAAATAAAGATACTCACTCCACTTAACCAGCCCCCTCCCCCCCCCCTTAAGGTGACAGCTGACTACTGCCCCTGCAACGTGGGTCTGGACCACACCAAGCACATCTGAGGGCAATTTTCTTGAGGGATGACTTGACCCTCTCTTCGTAGGTAACTGTTTCATCCAGGGCAACTAGAAAGCACCCATGGCAGCTTGGTCCAACCCCTAGGTGGATCTCGCAGATGCTGCGCTGTGCGGGTCAGGACCGCGTGCATCTGCACTGACGCCGATAAGCACACCAACACAGGTAAGACTCACCTGAGGTGGCAATAAAGTCAGCAGAGGTTTACACGGGGCAGGGGGCGTGGGGAGATAGCTAGGAGGGGCACAAGGGGCTTCTAAAACAAGGAAGAACAGGGAAGGGGCTGGAATGGTCTAGATCTTGATCCAGACACAGTGACACGCGGGTGCTTGTATGTAAAATTCCATGGAGTTTACACGAACACACACATTCAGAGGCTGTCTGGGTCACTCCAGTTTTCGTTTTCTTGTTTAAGGGTTAAACAATCCAATCTGGGCAAGTTGGCATCTTTTTAGCTGGGGAATGGTGAAGAATCCTTCTTGTTTCAAAAACTTGAGGAAGAAAATGGAAAGTCTTCCAGAGGCCAGGTCTGGAGAGACGAGCAACTAAAACAGAAGGGGTCTTTCCGCACTGGCGGCAGGATGAGAAGCTGCCATCCCCCGCCATCAGCCATTTGAACCCCAACGCTTGGAGGGATTTCCAAAGATTGTTTAATTGATTTTTCTCCTATTTAGATGCAGATCATCATGTCTGGGGCCCAGGAATTCAGACACATGGCTTTGTGTCCACTCAGCCCCGTGAAGGCTCGGGTCTGAAACTCGCACAAAGCCAGACACAGACGTCTTCAGAAACATGCTGTTTCCTTTTTGTCTGGGGCTCCAGGGAGCGGGTACGATGAGCAAAGCCTCGGACATGCTCCCATCTGCAGGGCCCCGCAACCCTGTCCCTCTGTCCCACTTGCAAAGTGGGGTGAAATAAAAAAGAAAAGTGGCCAAGATGTTTGAGATCCAGAGTAGGGGGTGATAAAAAGAGGCAGAGATCCCCAATTAGGCACTGGCTCATCAAGGTTTCAACGTGGATTTTTCTCCAGATTCAGGGCTCTGGAGTGGAAAGCAGGCAATGCTTTAAATCAAGGAGCTAATGGGCTAGGATTAACTCGAGTTTGGCTCCAGTCTCTGCAGATCTGATTTATATAAGGAGAAACGTTTCTCTCATTCTCTACCCATTGTTCCCCAGTCTGTCCCTCCAAATGCCCCATCTGACAAAGAAACTGGAAGGCTCGTTGGCCGACTCCCTGCTCAGGACAGAGGGAAAGATACCCCCTCCCCCAATATGCAAACTTTTCCTCCAGCTGCTGGGAGGTACCAGTGAGGATCACTGCACCCTCTCTACAAGGTTAATAATACATCCCCCAATATCCCTGCCTGGTCCCCCAAACCTGGCTGGGGCATGGGGCAATTCTGAGGCAATGCTACTCCAGTTTTCTGGCTTTGTGACTTCAGATAACTCTCTGGGCCTCAGTTTCCTAATCTGTAAAATGGGTGCAGGAATAACTGCTCCTAATCACACAGGGGTTGTTAAAAAAAAAAAAAATTCAGTGTTGGGCTACAGAAAATGCTTGGCCCAGAGCACAGCTCAACACACGTAAACTATAGCCATTGCTACCTAGGAAGACATGCACATCAGACTGAAATATTTCGCAGGAAGCTTCCCAGGAGATGTTCTTGTAGATTCCTTCCTTTCTTTGATGCCAAATATTTCCAGCGGGAGCCCAGCCCTAAGCCTGATTGCTACCCTCGGGATCCGAGTTACCTGTACTGCAATCCAGCTGGCGTTCACAGTGTGCTCCCCAAAAGGGCCAAACCCTGGAAAAACAGTAAAAGTATCATGTCACTGCACAGTGGCCCTTCCTAGCCTGCTCAGGGCCAGGCTACTGCCTCCACTCAGGAGAACAGAGGGGGGACAGTGGGGTGGGAGTGGGGGGTGAGGGGTTGAGGGGGCGCTACCCTAGTTCTGGGGCAAACCCAGTGGTGATTCAGAGCTGCCCTTCCCACAGTCAAACACTTGTCTCTCTTAACTGAAGCTGTGTGTTCTTTCCTCTCCTCACCTGTACCTGACTCTCGTGCCCAGCAAAGGGTCAACTGGTCTCCTTTGGCCCCAGAAAAGGTGGGCCTTCCTCCCTTCTCAACTTCCTCCACTGTCCTTGACCCAAGGATAATTATTTATCCCTGTCTTCCTGTGGGGCCACTCCCCCATTCTGGAAATGCAAGAGACTGCAGGCGCTCCATGAGTTACACCAAATGAAGAATGGCCCTTAAAGGATGCAGGTGGCTGTCTCTTAGACGAAGCTGTCCAGACACCACCCCACCACCCTCTTTCCCACTGGTTCAAACTTCAGCCCCATTTACAAACCAAGACCGTCGCCCGGATAAGTTCTCTGTGTTCACTGTGGCATTCAGCCTCACTGCCCTCCCTTTCAGGCCAGGGTGTTTCCTGGGCCCATTTTACAGAAGCGGGACTGAGGCCCAAAGAGGTGAAGCCAGCTGCCCAAAGTCACACAGCGAGAAGATGGAAGAGCTCAAACCCAGACCCACAAATTAAAATCCACAACTTGCTTCCCTCTTCTCATCACTCTGTTACCATGCCTAAAAAATACACTTCTCCAAGGGAGGCTGCACTGGAAGCCTGGGTCACTCCAGCTGGGCCAAGGGTCCCAAGAGGCGTCAGGCCCTGGGGGGAGGGAGGCTGTGCTTGCAGCAGCAGGACCCCTGCCCCACCCCCCACCCCAAGTGAATCAGGACCTCTGCACCGCCTCCTTCCTCCTGCCTGAACTGAGAAGTCCCAGCTCAGCCACTGACAGGCAGGGTGACTTCTGTGAGCCTGCTTCCCTCTCTGCAAAACGGAGACAGTGACGATATAAGCTCATGCAAGGACAGTGCCCAGTCCAGAGGCGGCCGGCATAGTCAGCACTCGAGCAACAAATAACCAGATACAGGAGAATTGGAGGGGGCAGTGAACCTCTCAGGTCACACACACCTGTTAGTCAAGTGAGCGACTGCTCGCATCTTCCTGGGATTCCGGGACCAGTCCCACTCTCCCAGGCCACAGAACACCTGTGTGAACCTTCGCTGAATTTCCCACTCCGCCTCCTCCAGACAGCAGATCAAAATGACCCCCAAGACACATGCCTGGCGGAAGCTGACGCCCACGTGGCCACGAGGTGGAGTCTCCTCAAGGAGGAACAGTTAGTTTCGGGAGTTGGTGACAGTGGGGGCCGGGTTCGCCCACAAACAGCCCGGGCAGAAAAGATTTTGAGCAAGGCGGTCCCTGGGACAACCGGCAGAGAGGCCGGGCACCCGAGGTCCGCCAAGCTCCCCTTGGCCTGCTTCCCGGGGGCAGCGCCCCCACTGGTGCGGGGCTCGGGGAGCACGCGCTGGCAGGAGCAGTTCATCTGTCACCGGGGCACTTCCTACCCGCACATCGGCCTTTGTCCCCTGGGGCCGGGGGTGGGGACAGGCCCGACCAAGGGAGGGGCAGGAGGAGTCCAGTCCCGCCTCCCCGCCGGGCAAAGGGAACAGGCAGGTGCCCAGAGGGTCACCGTGTCCACCTGGGGAAGGACGAACACTAGAGGGGCCCTCGACCGGACCCCTACGCCCTGCCCGCCCCGACCCTGACACTGGAACCACAGCGGTGCCCCATTCACTTTCTACGTCGCGCGGACCGAGGTGAGATCCTGCGGGGGATGACATCTTTCAAACCTGGCAGGACTTCCAGCACCTGCCGGGCCCCAGCCACCGCGCCCCTCCCGGCCCCGCCGCCCCGGCCGCCGCCATCAGCGCCTACCCGTCACCACCACCGCCTTCCGGGGCTGCTCCATGGCGCTCCGGCTGCACCTCCGATCCGCTGGAGCCCGAACTGGCGCGTCCTACGCCGCCGCCTCCCGGCCACGCCCAGGTCCCGCCCACGGCCCTGGCCACACCCCCTGGCATGCCCCCGCCCCCTGGCCCGGCTCCCCCACCCCACCCCCGCGGAGCCGCTCGGCGTGCTCGCCCCCCCCCCACCCCGGACCTAGACACTGCAGGTGCCCTCCGAACCCGGTGCTCCACCGAGGAGCGCCCCGTCCCCGCCTTCCCCAGCCTCAGTTTCCCCACCTGTGAGATGGGCACAGTTCGTCCTGTAGGGTGTAGCCACCTGAACTCATTGAGTCAGGCACTGGGGATGAGCCAATCATGTATTCTGCAAGTGCTCGTTTATCATCTGCTGTATGCCTACCGTAGTGAATTATCTGTGAGCGCCTCCTCCCCTTCTTATGAGCAAAGGACCCGTTATTCACCCCGTTTTACAGATGAGGAACCTGAGGTACAGTTGGGAAGGCCACTCAGCTAGAGCTCTGGGGGCAGTCACGGCTGTAATCAGCATGTCACACAGTTGATCATCCACCAACAGTCATCAGAGGCCAGAATTCCTCCAAAAACAAATAGAAAAATAAAGCTGAGTTTCTGGCCACATACTCAGAAACAAGGCTGGACCTTGGACTTGGGTCACTGACATCTCATTCCAAGCAGCCTTGGCCCCTGATTAGCCAGGGTGCTGATGAAGGACTGTCTGCCTCTGCCAGGGGACTCAGGATACCCAGGGCAGGAGTCTCTGGACTGCCCAGGAGTTCTGTTTGCAAGCCCAGACTTCAGGTGACACACTCAGCAACTAGTTTGGTCTCTGAGAGTTTCCAGTAGAACTCAGAGCTGGTGGGGTCTGGCCATGGGAGCTAGACCCAAACCAAGTGGGAGAAGAGAACAGAATGAAAATTTCACCTAGAATCAAGATTTATAGTTCAAACATGCAGTAAGTGTCTGATGCAAAGTGCATGTGTTGCTAGAAGCCTAGGATATGAAGGGAGGTAAGTCACAGAGGGTTTCATTTTCCCCTATCACATCAGAAAAAAGGGAGAAAACTGGTAACACCCAGAGTCAGCACTGAGGGGGAGAAACTGAACCCCGTGTGGCTGGCAAGAGGGCTGGGGGTAAGGCTCCTGTTCACTGGCACCCAAACCACCCAGGGATCCTGTTCAAGTGTATCCCTGGGGTTCTCTTTTTTTAATCTCCCAGAACCATTGGAGGGAAGGATTATTCCTATGCCATTTTACCAGTGAGGAAACTGAGGCCCAGAGCAACTAAGCCACTTATCCCAGGTCGTATTAATACATGGGAGGGATTGGGATTTGGAGCAAGATCATACGGGCGTGTCTTTAGGGGAGGACAAACAGAGCCAAAAATAAATAAATAAATACTGGCTGGAGTTGCCAAGATGTGTGTTCAAGAATTGGCTTGCACATTATGACCACTACTGTTACACTAGTGTAACCACTAATGCAGTACCATGGTAGGCTAGGTGAAGAGGCAGGGAGGAAGATGGAGGACTCTTAAAAAAAAAAAGCAAGATGGTTACATTGGAAAGCCAAGTGCAATGAAATGGTGCAGCTGCAGTGGAAAAAAGTTTGGCAGTTTCTCAAGATGTTAAACATAGTTACCACAAGCCCCAGCAATTCCACATACCTAGGTATAAACTCAAAACAACTGAAAGTATTAAGTGTTCAAATACTTGTCCATGAATGTTCATGAAAATACTATTCACGATAGTCAAAACGTGAAGATAAAATGTCCATCAAAAATGAATAGCGGGGAAAGCTGGGATGGCTCAGCAGGTTAAGCGCTTGCTTTGAAGCCCCGGGGACTGAGGATCAAATCCCGGCCCCGGCCCATGCGGACCCACATGCTGAACTGGGGTGTACCTCCAGTTCAGTCCTCGCTGGGACCTATGTGAGAGGCTCCCGGCCCAGTTCCTGCCCTGCGCAGCCCTGTGCCCACCTGTGGAGTGAAACTATATGGAAAACTAATGTCAACTATGGAGATTGCTCTGGGCCCTCCCCCTTCTCTCTGTCTCTCTCTGTCTTTGTTTCTCTCTGTCAAAAATCAATAAAATAAATCTATTAAAAAAAATGAATAGTGGATAAGCAAAATGTGGTCCATCCATACCATGGATTATTACTCAGCCATAAAAAGGAACGAAGTTCTGATATATGCATGACTAAACCTTGAAAACGCTACACCAAGTGAAGGAAGCCCGTCACAAAAGGCTGCCTAATGTATAATTCCATGCATATGAAATTCCACAACAGCAAATCCATAGAAACAGAAAGATTAGCCCTCAACAGGGGTGGGGGGTGGGGGAGTGGGGAGTGACTGCCCATGGGGACCGGGCTTCCTTTTTGGCTGATGAAATGTTCTGGAACTAGATAGAGGTGATGGTTGCACAACATGATGAATGTATTCAATGCCACTGAACTGTACTCCTTAAAGTGGTTTAAGTGGTAAGTTTTATGTTATATAATGTATTTTATCACATTTTTTAAAAAGCCAGTGTAAAGTCATTTATGGAATGAAAAACAAACGTAAGAGAAAGACAGGCACACACAAATGTATTTGCATAGGCAGCAAAAAAACTCAGGAAGGAAGAGTAAGAAATTGATAACCCTTTGGGGAGGGAACCAGGATGTGGGAAGAGAGGGTGAAATTTTTTGTACCATGTACAAACATCAACTACTCAGAAATAAATACAATACAGATACTTTCTTTAAAAAAAAATCACTAGAGTTTTAAAAATTGTGTTAAAATACATAGAACATAAATGTACCATTTTAAGTGTACAGTTCAGGGTATTAGATATATCCCCAATGTTGTGCAACCAATCATCAGAACTCTTTTCATCTTGCAAAAGTGAAACTATGTTCCCATTAAACACTAACTCCCCATCGTCCTCCCTCAGCCCCTGGCACCTACCCTTCTATTTTCTGTCTCTATGAATCTGATGATTGTAGGTATCTCATATAAGGGGAATCATATAGTATTTGTCCTTTTGTGGCTGTTCACATAGTATAATGTAATCAAGGTTCATCCATGTTATAGCAGCTCTCAGAACTTCCTTCCTTTTTAAGGCTGCATAATATTCCAGTGTATGGATGGTATACCGGTACTTTTGCTTCTCCATCTAGTTTCATCTATCCATCAATGGGCACTTGGGTTGCCTCCACTTTTTGGCTATTGTGAATAATGCTGCTATGGACAATGATGTACTAGTATCTCTTAGAGACTCTGCGTTCAATTCTTTTGACCACTCAACTTTTATAATTTTTTTTTTGAAAAGAGTTTAAGGCTGACACACAGTTGCAAAAATCTAGTACAGTTTCCACGAACTTAACTCAGCTTCCCTGTGAAATGGTTTATCTTACTAAACCACTGTCAAAAACAGAAAATTGACATTAATACAATGTAATGAACTCAGGTACCACAACGTATTCCCAGAGTCGTAAAAAAAAAAAATCATCTGTAAAGAATTATTCCTTTTAGGGGAAGCCAGGATGGCTCAGCGGGTTAAGAGCTCATTTTGCAGCCGCGGGGACTGAGGATTGAATCCCTGGCCTGTGTGGACCCATATGCTGAACTGGGGTGTGGGGTGTGCTTCCCATGCTGGAGGCCCCCAGCCCAGTTTCTGCCCCCACTCACCTGCATGGAACGAAACCATGTCAAAAACTGATGACGTACAACTGTGGAGACTGTTCTGGGCCCTCCCCTTCTCTCTGTCTCTCTGTCTCTGTCTATCTCTGTCAAAAACAATTTAAAAAATAAATAAAAATAGATCTTTAAGAAAAAAATATTTTGGGAAGCCGGGATGGCTTAGTGGGTTAAGCGCTCACTTTGCAACACCGGAGACCGTGGATCGAATCCTGGCCCTGGCTCTGTCCAGTGCGGACCCATATGCTGAACTGGGGAGTTCCCCCAGTTCAGTTCTCTGTCTGTCTGTCTGTCTCTCTCTCTCTCTCTCTCTGTCAATAAATAAATAAATAAAACTTAAAAGAAAAGAAAAGAAAAAAATATTGTTACTTAAATCTTTAAAAAAAAAAAAAAGACTAGGGGAAGCTGGGATGGCTCAGTGGGTTAAGCGCTAGCTTTGCAGGCCTGGGAATCGAGGATCGAGGATCGAGGATCGAGGATCGAGGATCGAGGATCGAGGATCGAGGATCAAATCCCGGCTCCAGCCCAGGCGGACCCATGTGCTGAGCTGGGGTGTGCCCCCAGTTCACTTCTTGCCGGGACCTATGTGGGAGGTTCCCAGCCCAGTTCCTGCCCTGCACAGCCCCGTGCCCACCTGTGGAGTGAAACTATATGGAAAACTAATACTGTCAACTATGGAGACTGCTCTGGGTCCTCCCCCTTCTGTCTCTCTCTGTCAAAAAAACAATAAAAATAAATCTTAAAAAAATTTTGTTTTTTTTTAAATTTTTATGACTTTTCTTAGGGAGAGAATGGGAGGGCAGCAAGTATGGTGGTTAGAGCCAGTTGGCCTGGGTTCAAATTCAGCCTGGCTCCTCACGTGGTGTATACTCTTAGGTATTAATATAATTCTATTCCAAGCCTCAGTTTCCTCAACTGTAAAATGGGGATTAAAGAGTGCTTCCAGCTTTTT
>PVKE010052373.1:0-10356 GCA_004027555.1 Craseonycteris thonglongyai
CCTCTCCCACCTCCCCTCCCACTCTCCTTCCCCCCTCCTCCCCTTCCCTCAGGCAATCACCAAGCTATTGAGTGTGTCCATAGGTCTCTGTGTCTTTGTTACTTTCAGTTTTATATTCCACCTGTAAGTGAGGTCATATTTTTCTGGATTCTTTCATTCTGACTTATTTCGCTTAATAAGATGGTCTCTAGATCCATCCATGTTGTCAAAAATGACTGTATTTCATCATTTCTTATTGCTGAGTAGTATTCCATTGTGTAAATGTACCACATCTTCTTTATCCAGTCATCTATCAAAGCGCATTCTAGTTCTTTCCATGCTCTGGCCACTGTGAACAGTGCTGCGGTGAACATGTGGGTACAAACATCTTTAAATATTAAGGTTTTCAGGTTTTGGGGGTAGATGCCCAGTAGAGGGATGGCTGGGTCATATGGTAATTCCATTCCTAATTTTTTGAGGCATCTCCATACAGCCTTCCATAGTGGTTGTACCAGTTTACATTCCCACCAGCAGTGCATGAGGGTCCCTTTTTCTCCACAGCCTCTCCAGCACTTGTTATCCCTTGTCTTGTTGATTACAGCCATTCTAACAGGTATAAGATGGTATCTCATTGTGATTTTTATTTGCATCTCCCTAATTGCTAGTGAAGTGGAGCATTTTTTCATATATCTGTTGGCCATATGTATGTCTTCACGAGAGAGGTGTCTGTTAAGGTCATCTGCCCATTTTTTAATTGGATGGCTTGGTTTTTTTCTTGTTGAATTGCACAAGTTCTTTGTATATTTTTGATATTAGCCCCTTATCAGAGGCATTGTTTGCAAATATTTTCTCCCAGTTGGTTGGTTGCCTCTTTGCTTTGTTGATCATTTCCTTTGCAGTGCAGAAGCTTTTTAGCTTGATACGGTCCCAGACATTTATTTGTACTTTTACTTACCTTGCCACTGAGGTCAGATTCATAAATTCCTCCATGAATCCCATGTCTATAAGTTTAATGCCAATGTTTTCTTCTATGCAATTTATTGTTTCATTTCTTATTCGGAGGTCTTTAATCCATTTTGAGTTAATTTTGGTATATGGTGAAAGTACACAGTTCACATTCAGCCTTTTGCATGTGGTTTTCCCAGCACCATTTACTGAAGAGGCTTTCTTTTCCCCACTGTATATTTTTTGATCCTTTATCAAAAATAATCTGTCCATAAATTTGTGGGTTTATTTCTGGGTTTTCCATTTTATTCCATTGCTTCATGTGTCTGTTTTTCTGCCAGTACCAAGCTGTTTTGATTACTGAGGCTTTGTAGTACAGATAAAAGTCAGGCAGTGAGATGCCCCCAGCTTTATCCTTTTTTCTTAGGATAACTTTGGCGATTCATGGTCTTTAGTGGTTCCATACAAATTTGATGACTTTTTTTAAATCTATTTCTTGAAAGAATGACTGTGGAAGTTTGATGGGAGTGGCATTGAATCTGTATATTGCTTTGGGGAGTATGGCCATTTTAACTATGTTGATCTTCCAATCCATGAATATGGAATGTCTTCCCATTTCTTTGTGTCCTCTTTAATTTCTTTTAAGAATGTCTTATAGTTTTCAGTGTATAAGTCCTTCACATTCTTTGTTAGATTTATTCCTAGGTATTTCATTTTTTTGTTTGCAATGACAAAGGGAATGGATCTTCTCATCTGTCTTTCTGAGGTTTCATTGTTGGCATACAAAAATGCAGTTGATTTTGAGACATTGATTTCGGATCCTGCAACTCTACTGTATTTGTCTATTATTTGTAATAGATTTCTGATAGAGTCTTTAGAGTTTTCTATATACAGGATCATGTCATCTGCAAAGAGTGACAGTTTAATGTTTTCTCTACCGATTCTAATACCTTTTATTCCTTTCTCTTGTCTGATTGTTCTGGCTAGAACTTTCAGAACTATGTTGAACAGCAGTGGTGACAGGGGGCATCCCTGTCTTGTTCCTGATTTTAGGAAAATAGGCTTCAGCTTTTCCCCATTCAGTATAATATTTGCTTAGGGTTTGTCATATATGGCCTTTACTATGTTGAGATACTTTCTTTCAATTCCCATTTTATTCAGTGTTTTTTATCATAAACGGGTGTTGTATCGTGTCGAATGCTTTTTCTGCATCAATTGAGATAATCATGTGGTTTTTATCCTTTGTTTGGTTTATGTGCTGGATTACATTGATTGATTTGCATATGTTGAACTATCCTTGTGCCCCTGGGATGAATCCCACTTGGTCATGGTGAATAATCTTTTTAATGCATTGTATACTTTGTTAACTAAAATTTTATTTAAGATTTTTGCATCAGTGTTCACCAGTGAGATTGGCCTATAGTTTTCCTTTTTGGTATTGTCTTTCCCAGGTTTTGGTATTAGGGTGATATTAGTTTCATAGAAAGAGTTGGGTAGTACTGCCTCCTCTTGAATTTTCTGGAGTAGTTTGAGGAGGATGGGCATTAGTTCTTCTCTGAATGACTGGTAGAATTCATTGGTAAAGCCCTCTGGTTCAGGCCTTTTGCCTTTGGGCAATTTTTGGATAACTGTTTCAAGTTCTGTACTGTTGATTGGTCTATTTAGGTTATCCAGATCTTCTTGGTTCAGTTTAGGTAAACTATATGTTTCTAGAAATTTGCCATTTCCTCTAGGTTGTCAAATTTGTTGGCATAGAGTCTTTCATAATATTCTCTTATGATTGTTTGTATTTCTGCAGCATCAGTTGTAATCTCTCCCCTATCATCCCGTATTCTGGAAATATGAGATTTTTCTCTTTGTCCTTTGGTGAACCTAGCCAGTAGTTTGTCAATTTTATTGATTTTTTCAAAGAACCAGCTCTTTGTGGCATTAATTTTATCTATTGTTTTTCTATTCTGAATTTCATTATGTTCTGCTTTAATTTTTATTAATTCTTTTCTTCTGCTGGCTTTGGGGGACCTGTGTTCTTCTTTTTCTAGCTCTATAAGATGAGATTTGAAGGTGTTTACTTGTAGTTTTTCTTGTTTCTTGAGATAGGCCTGTAATTATATAAATTTCCCTCTTAATACTGCTTTCACTTTGTGTCAGAAATTTGGTATGTCATGTTTTCATTGTCATTCATTTCTACAAATTTTTAATCTCTTATTTTATTTCCTCTTTGACCCAGTCACTATTTAATAGCATGTTGTTCAGTGTCCATGTATATGTGGTTCTCTCTGCACTTGATCTTTTGCAATTAATCTCTAGTTTCAATGCTTTGTGGTCTGAGAATACACTTGGTATGATTTGGATGCCCTTAAATTTGGTGAGGTTGGATTGAAGTCCCAGGATATGATCTATCTTTGAAAATGTTCCATGTGCACTAGAGTAAAATGTATAGCCCTTTGTTGTAGAATGGAATGTCCTGCAAATGTCAATTATGTACATTCCCTGCAATGTCTCATTTAAAGCTGCAATGTCCTTATTTATTTTCTGCTTGGATGATCTGTCCAATGTTGTCAGAGGGGTGTTTAGATCCCCTACTATAATTGTGTTTTTGTCAAATTCTCCTTTTAGATCTGTTAGTAGTTGCTTTATAAATTGTGGTGCTTCTTGATTGGGGGCATATATATTGATGAGTGTCATGTTTTCTTGTTGTGTTGTCCCTTTTGTCAAGATGTAATGTCGATCTTTATGTCTTATTATTTTTTTTATCCTGATGTCTTTTTCATCAGAAATCAGTATGGCCACTCCAGCTTTTCTCTGACTGCCATTTGCCTGGAGTATTGTTTTCCATCCTTTTACCCTGAGTCTATGTTTGTCCCTGTGGCTGAGGTGTGTCTCTTTTAGGCAGCATATGGTTGGATTTTGTGTTTTAATCCAGTCTGCTACCCTGTGCCTCTTTATTGGTGAATTCAGTCCATTTACATTCAGGGTGATGATTGATATATGAGGATATCCTATATCCATTTCTTCTTTCCTTTTTAATTTTTTGTTGTCCCAACTTCTCTCCATTTATTTTGATTTCTTGATTCAGATCGAATTGCCTCCTTCAGTATTTCTTTGTGTGCTGGTTTTGAGCTGGAAAATTCCCTCCGCTTCTGTATATCTGAAAAAGCCTTAATTCCTCCTTCAGACCTAAAGATTAATTTTGCTGGATAGTTAATTCTTGACTGGAAATTTTTCTCTTTTAATATTTTGAAGATTGGGCTTCACTGCCTCCTGGCTTGCAGAGTTTCTGGTGAGAAGTCTGGTGACAGCCTGATAGGTTTTCCTTAGAAAGTTATATTTTGTTTTTCCCTGGCAGCTTTGAGGATTCTTTCTTTGTCTTTGGTTTTTGTCATCTTCAGAATAATGTGCCTTAAAGAATATCTGCTAGGATCTAGGTAGTTAGGGTTCCTGCTTTCCTCTTGAATTTGGGGCTGTAATTCTTTCAATAGGTTAGGAAAATTCTCATCCACTATTTGTTTCAGTAGACTCTGAGAAGATTTCATCTCTCTTCCTTCTGGTACCCCTTTTATTCTAACATTGTTCTTTCTGATGGAGTCAGAGAGTTCTTGTAGGGCTCTTTCATTTCTCTTGATTCTTATTTCCCTTCCCTCTTCCCTCTGTGACATTTGCATGTTTACATCTGCAATTTCACTCATCCTTTCCTCTAGCTGGCCAGCCCTGTTTCCTATGCTGGTCAGTTCTTTTTTCAGCTCTCCCATGATGCCTTTCATTTCAAGGAGTTCCTTTTGGTTCTGCTCTAACTTCTCAATTTTATTGGTAAAGTACTCATTTTGCTCAGAAAATTTCTTGTTGAGGTCATTTAACTGTGTCTGGGTACTTTGCCAGCATTGACTGAGCTCTCTGAATGTCTTGAATATTCTAGCCCTGAATTCTGTTTCACTTAGATTTGATTCCAAGTGTGCAAGCTCCTTTACTAAAGAATGCCCCTGATTTTCTGGAGGGGCTTTGGATTCTGAGGTGTGTGTATTGTGTTTCATGTGGTTCTTTTTGCTTTAAGCATGAGTATATTTTCCCTCTGGGGATTTGTCTATCAGATGGGCTTCTCTTTATTTTTTCTTTTGGGCTCAGTTGTGGGAGGAGGAAATTTTGGGAGAGGGTTGAGGGAAGCAGATAGCTTCTGTGCCCCTTGGCACTTCAGGTTGCTGTTTCAGCTGTTAGAAAGCAGGGTAGTGAGGGTGTGTTGGGTTTGGGGGCGTGTGAGTAGGAGCTAGGGTGGGCCTGAGATACAATAGCAGATTCCTCTTTCAGCAGGGGGGCTGGTGGTTTAGTGCGGGCAGGGCTCAGGAGCTCAGGTCTTTCTCCCCTCTGCTTGGCTGCTTTTCCTTTTTTGCTTCTGTGATCTGTGCCCACAGGGCAGTGGCGCAGGTGGGCTCGGGCTTGGCAGAGGCCCGGTTGGCCATGCGGGAGGGGGTGCAGTCACGACCCGGTCAGAGGCGCACCCAAAGCCAGGTTGTCCGTGCAGGCGTATGCGCTGTGGCGGCCCGGTTGGCAGCCGATCTAGGCCTGGGGCTCTGTTGAGACCGCCGAATTCACTCTAAGCACATCTAATGCAGCTGCCGCCCTCACGCCAAGAGCCCTGTCTTCAGAAGGCGCTCCCTCACAGTCAATCTCCTTCATAAATCAGGTGTGTCGATCTGCTGTGGGCTGGTGCCCTGCTCTCACTCCTCCCACCGGGAAGTGCAGCCACCCTGTTCCACAGTCCCTGTTCCACTTTAGGCTTCATGATCTGATTAGGGCACCGCATGCTGCCCCTTGAGTTTGGATGTTAAATTGTCCACAGTCTTAAGGGGGTTCCACGCCCCCTAGGTCTCGGCTTCCAGCCCGCCCTCAATCCAACTCAACTTTGACCGTAATCCCCCAATCCCCCTTTGTTTTTGCCAGCCCCGGGCTGTGCTCCACATTCTTGTCCCCAAACTGCTGCTTCCTCTTCTCTCTCCCGCTCTCGCCTTTTTCCTTTAACCTTTGGGTGTTGTTCTGTGTTGTGTGATTCTCTCAGTTGAGGGTGCTTCTCAGGTTTCCCCTGTGGACTTCCCTCTCTTCATAAATCCCTTTCCAGGCAGTTATCAGGGTTCTCCTCTCATGCCGCCATCTTTTCTCCTCCCCTCTCCATTTTGTTCTTGACTCCATACATTCATACCATTCCTCCCCAAGATTTTTTTATCATATCTTTACACTTGAATATCTTTAATTAGATCACATTAAAATATATGAAAATTAATTTTAAAAAAATTTTTTTCTATAAATGCCAGGATCTATATGTTGTTTTTTTCTTCAGGATTGAATTATACTCATAATCACAATTATCACTTATACAATAGTTTAAAAATATATAAATACATTAGATAGCAGATAAAAACTACTAACTCTAAAAGTAAAATTATCTTTATCTCTTAATGCATTGGGTAAGTTCTCAATTAATTTATGCATCTCTGAATTACTATTTTTCAGAGAATGAGACTGGGTTCAATATCAATTCTATCCCTCTTTTACATTTTTGCATATGTGAGGGCTAAGAAACTTAGTTCACATAAACAGTACAAATGGAAGGAAAGGAGTTTGGTATAGCAAAGTCATTAAATTCTCTGAACTACTTCTAAATTATATGCCCAAATCACTTGGTTTTACTTTATAAAAAATTGCATTTCATGATCTATTGGTGGGCACATCTATTCAGTCCTCCTGACGTCTTTTCTCAGGCAGACAAATTTCAAGAGAAGATATGGAAATGGCTACAGCATGCCTATGTACTCCCAGGGGAATATATCACCCAACTCAAAAATTATTATTTTAGTCCATTATTTTAAAACTGGGATTTTCTGTAACATATTTAATTAAAAATGAGAAAAACCTAAAGCAAAATGTTAACATGTATGTATTTTGAGTGTAGGTATATAGGTGTGTCACATCTAGTACTCTATACTTTCTGAGAATTATCTCCTTTAATATAACATAATATTCTAACTTGACATTAATTAAAAGGACCTCATGAGAACATTTTGCTCAAGTCTGAATACAAGCTCCACCCATTGTCTAGCACATCTGTTTCCACTGTGGCCTTCAGATTTCACTGTGAAGTTCAAGATGTACTTTTTAAAGTACCTATTTAAAATCCTCTGATGAGCATGTAAAGAATCTGCAGGCTTGTCAAATTCATAAACCCCAGATATGATCAATGCACATGTATGTTTAACCAGCCATAACCACCACCCTGTCACCACCCAGCATACCCACATCCACACACTCTGAAAATGCACTGTTTAGAGCAAGCTTGTTCAATCAACCTGTGGCCTGCACACTGTATATGGCCAGGACAGCTTTGAATGCAGCCCAACACAAATTCATAAACTTTCTTAAAACATTATGAGATTTTGAATGTGTGTGTCATTTGTCTTTTTAGCTCATCAGCTATCATTAGTGCTCGTGTGTTTTATGTGTCGCCCAAGACTGTTCTTCTTCCAATGTGGCCCAGGGAAGCCAAAAAGTTGGACACCCCTGGTATAGAGGGATCCTTGAAAACAGCATTATAGCCAAAGTGTGATAACCAGGACATGTGGCCTAGGGACAGATATAAAATAGTACAGAATGACTCTGAAATTACCTACCCTGAAGGAGGTGGCATAAACAGTAAATAGAAAGCCTGACCACACTGCTTAGACAGCCAAAGTCAAGAAGGGTCCATTGAGTAATACGGCACCAAGGTTTTGTGAAGATTACTGCAAAAGCAGTCAATTAGGTGAAAAAGAGGTATAGATTAAGGAGTCAGGTAACCTGGGTGCATATCCTAGTTCTACCATGTGCTAGTTTAGTGATCTTGAACAAACTCCTTAATCTTAAATTATGCTTAGTTTAAATACATGGAAATCGGGGTTGTTATGCCTATTTGGAAAGATTGTTTTCATCCTTAAATTGGGTGAATTAATGTAATAGGTCTCGGTCAAGTCTAGCACAAAGGTAAACATTCATTCAAAACATGTTCCTTTGATTTTGTCATTTTTTTAAAACACGTTTTGGGAAACTGGGATGGTTCAGCAGGTTAAGCGCTCACTTACAGCCCCAAGGACCAAGGATCCAATCCTGACCCCGGCCTGTGCAGACCCATATGCTGCACTGGGGTGTGCTTCCCATGCGGGAGGCCCCCAGTTTGGTTCTTTCACACACACACACACACACACACACACACACACTGGTTTGGCCCCTGGCTCAAGAGGGTGTGCCTTCAATGCTGGAGGCCCCTGGCCCAGTTCCCACCATGCACAGCCCTGGGCCACTGTGTGGAACAAAACCATAACAAAAACTGATGATGTTCAACTATGGAGACTGCGCTGGGCCCTCTACCTTCTCTCTGTCTCTGTCAAAAACAATAAAATAAATCTCTAAAACACATTTGCACACCATGTTAGTACTGGAGTTAGAGAAGAGTAAACACATGAATGATGCCTGGATTTTGACAGAGGGGAGTTTATGAGTTCTGGGTAGACAGTCATATGCAAGGTTAAAATAGTGCACTTGTTAAAGAGCTCTTAGGGAAGCTGTCTAGATACAATTCCTGGCTTTGCCACTTTCTAGACGTATAAACATACACAAATCATTTCATCTCTATACTCATCCCTCAGCTGTAATAGTGCTATTAGACACTGAATGTTTGTGTCCCCCTAAAATTTATATGTTTAAATCTAATGCCCAGTGTGATGGTGTTAGGAGATAGGAATTTAGGGGTGTGATTAGGTCATAAGGGTGGAGCTTTCTTGATTGGAATCAGTGCTCTTATAGAAGAGATCCCAGAGAGCCACCTAGACCTTTCTACCATTTGTGGACACAGCAAAAGGCCAACTGTCTATAAGCCAGGAAGTAGGCCCTTACCAGACACAGAATCTGTGGGCACCCTTATGTTGGATTTCCCAGACTAGAAATATGAGCAACAAATCTCTGTTGTTTATAAGCCACCAAGTCTGAAAGACAAATACTTTCCTTATTGTTATAAGGATTAAAACAGGATTACCAATGCAAGGGTTTAGCATTGTGCCTGGTACATTAGCAAACACTCAGTGTGTTATTTTACACATATACACTGTCCATTGTATTCAAGGCCCTTTGCTGAAGATGTTTGGGTATATATTCATAATAAATATAGGTCTGTAGTTTTCTTTGCTTGTGATGTCTTTGACATTGATAGGGTAATGTTGGCTTCAAAGAATGAGTTAGAAAGTATTCCCTCCTCTGATATTTTTTTGGAAGGGTTTAAGAATTGGTGTTAATTGTTCTTTAAATGTTTGGTACAATACATCAGCTATGTCATCTGGTCCTGGGCTTTTTTCTTTGTCAGGATTTTTTTTATTACTGATTCAATCTCTATTTGCTATGAGTCTACATGGATTTTTCTATTTCTTCTTGAGTAAAGTTTGAGTGTTTTGAGAAATATATCCATTTCATCTAGCATCTCTAATTTGTTGGCAGGCAATTGTTCATAGTATTATTTTATAATACTTTTTCATTTCTGTGAGTCAGTAGAAATGCCCTCAACTTTATTTCTGATTTTCGAAATTTGAGTCTTCTCTCTGTATTCCATGGTCATTTCAGCTACAGATTTGCCAAACTTCTTCTTTTAGAATAACCAGGTTTTTGGTTTCATTCATTCTTTCTAGTTTCTCTGTTCTCTATATACATTTTTTAATTTCTGCTCTAAACTTCATTATTTCCTTCCTTCTGCAACTGCAGTTTATAGTTTGCTCTTAGTTCTCTAGTTATTTAAGGTATAAAGAAAGGTTATTTATTTTATATTTTTCTTCTTTTTTAATGTAGGCACTTATAGCTATAAATTTTCCTCTGAGCACTTTCATTGTATATATTGTTTTTGTATAATATACTTTCATTATCATTTACCTCAAAATAGTTTCTAAATTCCCATGTGATTTATTTTTGACTCATTGATTGTTTAACAGTATACTGTTTAATTTTCATTATTTGTGAATTTTTCAGATGTACTATATTAATGATTTCTAGTTTCACTTATTTTAGGATGAACAAAGTATTTTATATTATTTCAATATTTTTTTAAATTTATTAAGACTTATTTTATGACCTGAATTTATGACCTATCTCTCTAGATAATGTACTACAGTGATCCCTCGTTTTTCGCGCTTAATGGGGACCAGAACCTTCCACGAAAGCTGAAAAACCGCGAAGTAGGATTTGCCCCTAGGAATTTTCTCATTGGTCGATGTCGCACCGGAAACTAATCACGCGCCTTTATGAGAACCCGTGGTATGTACTCTGAGTCAACTCATCTCTTTCTTTGACATGCAGGGATCCTTCTCTCTCGCGCATCAACATGAAACAACGCTCCTTTCCGCAATGTGGCTGCTGACATGGTTGTATTTTTTC
>PVKE010052374.1:0-10355 GCA_004027555.1 Craseonycteris thonglongyai
ATATAAGACAATTGAACAAAGATTCTAAGTCTCAAGACGTTTTACACACCTATATTATGATAATTTATTTTATCCTTCTCTCCAGCTCTCTAAATAATATCCATAATTGAAAGACAAATTAAATTCTGCAATTTTATTCATAGCATAAATTTACTGAAAATATTAGTAAAATGAATAAACATAATACCTGGCCAGTATCTTCAAGAGTTCAAAGTCTAGTAGAAAGGACAGAAACAAAGAAATATAAATATGATATGTTAAAGATGTTATATTATTATTTCTTTTTTCCTGCTATATTGAAATATAATTAACATATAACATTGTATAAGTTTAAGGTGTACAATGTGAATTTGATATATATATCACATATTACCACATATGGTTAGTTAATACATCTTTCACCTCTTTTATTTTTGTGGTGAGATATTTAAGATCTACTTCGCACATTCAAGTATATAATACATTATTGTTAACTATAGTCACTATGCTGAATAATAGCTACCCAAAGTTTAATTGCCTTACAGATAAAAGTTTATATCCTTTAACTGATATCTCCATTTCCCCCACTGCCAATCCCTAGCAGCCATCATATTAATTTGTCTCTATGAGTATGAATTTCTAAAATTTTCCATATAAGCGAGATCATATTGTACATGCCTTTTGTCTTTCGCTGACTGACTTATGGCAGCATTTTTTATTGCTGGTATATATACATATATTAGCCATAAAAAATGCTTTATAATATAGCATTGTTCACAATAGCCAAGACATGGAAACAACCTAAGTGTCTGCAGATGGGTGAATAGATGAAGAAAATGTGAGATATATAAATATACACATATTGACATTGGTCAATATGTCTGTTTCTGTGTGAGCACTATATTGTTTTGATTACCATAGTTTTGTTTTATAACTTGAAATTAGTAAGTATAGTATTTCCAGCTTGCTATTGTTTCTCAGAATTATTTTGGCAATTTGGGCTTTTGTGGTTCCATACAAATTTTAGGATTACTTTTTTCATTTTCAGTGAAAATGCCATGAGAATTTTGATATGGATTGTATGGAATTTGTAGATCTCTTTGGGTAATATGGACATTTTACTAATATTAATCTTTCCAATCCATGAACACAGGATATTTTTTTCATTTATTTGTGTCTTCTTCAATTTCTTTTATCAACGTCATAGTTTTCAGTGTATGCCTGTTTGGTTAAATTTATCCCTAAATATATTTTTGGGGGGTGCTATTTTGGATGACATTTTCTTCTTTATTTCTTTTTTAGATGTTTTATTGTTACTGTATAGAAATACAACTGTTTTATGTATGTTGATTTTGTGTTCTGCAATTAACTGAATTCATCAATTATTTATAAGAGTTTTTGTTGAAGCCTTTTAGGGTTTTTATTCATATAAGATTGTGTCATCTGCCATCAGAGACGATTTTATTTTTTGTTTTTCAAGTTAATGCATTTTATTTGTTTTTCTTGCCTAATTGCTCTGGCTACAAAGGTCAGTACTATGTTGAAAATGAGTGATGAGTGTCAGACACCGTTATGTTGTTTTTGATCTTAGACGAAAATAATTCAGCTTTTTACTATTTAAGTATGATGTTAGCTGTGAGTTAGACATATATAGCCTTTATTATGTTAAGGTTTGTTTCTTCTGTACCTAAGTTGTTGAGAATATTTTTAATGAAAGGGTGTCAACTTTGTTGAGGTTGTACATTTCTAAGAATATTTTCATATCTTCTAGGTTATCTAATTTGTTGGTTTAATATTGCTCATAGTAGCTTCATATGAATATTTGTATTTCTGTGATGTCAGTTGTAATGTGTCATTTTTCATTTATAATTGTTTATTTATCTTCCCTTTTTTCTCTTCATTAGTCTAGTTAAAAAGTTTTGTCAATTTTATTTATCCTTTTAAAAACCAACTTCCAGATTCATTGACACTTTCTATTATCATTCTATTCTCTATTTTATTTATTTCTGCTCTTATATTTATTATATTCTTCCTCCCCTAATGTTGGGCTGTTTATTTTTATTTTTCTAGTTCCTTATATATAAAGTTATGATGTTTATTTGAGATCTTTCTATTTATTTATGTATATGTTTATAGCTATAACCTTTCTCCTTAGAACTGATATTGTTACATTCAATTAATTTTTATGTTGTGTTTTTGTTCTGTTTATCTCAAAATATTCTTTCCTTTTGATTTCTTCTTTGACTTCAGTTGTTTGGTATTATTTACTTTCCCTGTATTTGTGAATTTTTCAGTTTTCTTTTTGTTACTGACTTCTAGTCCCATACCATTATGACTGGAAAATATACGAGATATAATTTCAATCTTTTTAAATTTGTTAATACTGCTTTGCAGCCCAAGATATGACCTATGTTGGAGAATCTTCCATGTGCACTAGAGAATATGTATTCTGGTACTGTTGGGTAGAATGTTCTGTACATTCTGTTAAATTCATTAGGCTTAGAGTGTTATTCAGATTTACTGTTCCTTATTTTTTTCTATCTGAATGATATTTCCAGTAATGAAAGTGAGATATTATAAAAGTGGGGTATTAAAGCCCCCCATTGTTATTGTATTATTGTATATATCTCACTTCATTTCAGCTAAGATTTGCTTTAAACACATATGTCCTATAATAATAGGATATACAAGCAAGGAATATTAGCAAGTATCCAACTAGATAGCCATTTTTATTATATTGACAATGGCTGGATGTTTTCCAGACAGCCCTCGTATACTTATAACTATATCCTCTTAATAAATTAAGCATTAAATTATGATTTCTGTCTGTTGCTTATTTTCATTACTTGTTTGAACATTCAAAATATACTCTTTCTCCTTTAAATTTATAAATAAACTGAAGAATGAATGGATGCTTTATTTTCTATCCAAATTTAACATATTATTATTTAATTTATATAATATAAAGTTGAATAAAAGCTAATTTTTATAATTACTTTCAATACAGAAAATAATTGAAATAGTTGAAAATATAACCAAATAGAAATGAATATGATTAACAAGTACTTTCTTAGTTAAATCAATAAGAAAAGTAGAATTTGTATCCTATATCATTTACATTATTTTTCAAACTATTTGATTTGGAATATATCCTACTTATGAGTTAAGTAGCAAAAAACTTAAAATAAAATAAAATAATTGTATAATACATGAAGAAATATAACTCACATTTTTAGTCTAAAAAGAAACTGCATTTACACAAGTTATAGCTTATTCTTTAACATAAAACAATCCTGAGTTTTTTACCTTTAAATGAAAATTTAAACTAGAATCAGAAATGAAATTATTTTATTTCAGCAATGCATACATAAATGAAATGACTTTATTTTCTGAATACTTAAAAAAATATTCTTCTAAATATAACAGTCTTTCAGTATTTAAATAATATTCATTTTGTGAATGTAAAACACACCTTTTCTAGTTCTGCTTGTTATTCTGCAGAAGGACCCTTCTGTATCAAAGATTAACACAACGTGTATCATAGGTTCAAAATTTCAATTTGCAGTTGTCCTTAGTAAATAATGAGAACCATCTGAATGTATTGCTGTGGAGATTGAAAATAATTAATCCTGCAATTGAGAAACTCTTATAAAACATGAAATTAAACAAGATGATAGTAGCTCATTAGAACAACACATAAATGTGTTACTAGCTGTTGATTTTTCTTTATATTTATATAAAAAGCCTTGGCTGGCAGAAGTAACAGAAATAGAAGCTAAAAAATCTAGATGTTCAGGAAACTATCTGATTGTTGCCAACCAATGTCACCCCATTAAATTTAACAATAAAATATATTAAAAATAAATAAATAAATAAATAAAAATTAAAAAATCTAGATGTTGATGTATTGATCAAAGGCCCACAGATGGTTTACTTTGTTATAGTAAACATTCTATGTTATATATAGTATTTGATTTCTTGCCAAATGTCTTCTACAGGTGAGAAATTATTAATAGAATTATTAATATATACAGATCATTCTTTTAAGGCGAGTTTATATAGAAGGGAATTAGCAATAATTTTACCTTTGATTATTTTCTTATTATTTTCCTCTTAGAAAAAAGAGTTCTTCCCAAGATCAGTTAAATATTACCTGATTTTCACAGCAAACTTCATAGTAAGTAGAGCTTACTACTCCAATTTTAAGAACAGACGGCTAAAGTTTTCTGAGGTTTTATTATTTGTTCAAGGCTAAGTGGTAGATGGAGCCAAGACTCCACATTTATATTTGCTTTTAATTTTTAGCCTAAAATATTTTCCAACATACCATATTGCTTCTTGATGAAGAAACACAGAAACTGAAAGGTATATACATTGCTTTACTAGAAAGTTTTTTTTTATTTTCAATATTTTATAATGTTTTATATTATTTATAATTCTTTGCTTATTTTACATTATATAAAGGCATAGATTCAAGAGAATTCTTCCACATTTGCATGACATTAAACTGTATCACTAACTCATGCAGTATTCACAATTACCCACAATCAAAAGAACATCTGATAATAAGTTCCCAAAGAGAATCCCAATTGAATTAGATGACAAGCCTTTTGTTACTTGGAGAACATTTCTGGGAATTAATGAATATTCAAAAAATTGTATAAAGTAAAAGACCCACACCTGGTAAATGGAGATTCTTGTTGCAGAAATATAGCACTGCTTTTTACCAAGCATGGGTCTTTCACTGTATACAATTTTCTGAATATTCATATATATATATATATATTCCTATTTCTCTTTAAGGAGAATTTTAAAATGTGACAAATTTTAAAATGTAACCAAGAAAAATGTGAATAACCACCACTTATCTCAATGATGAAAGTAGAACAATGTAGCCTGACACAGAGAAACAGCACATGCATATTTAGAAAGATAAATGAGCACTCATTCATGTTTACATTATATTTATAATAAATCATGGAATGCAAAGTTATAGAATTATGTGTACATACATAGGAAAGTTATATATCTATTATTTCTCCAAAGCTGTTGAAGATGTTTCATGGAGCAAATGAAATTTCACAAGCAACACTAGCAAAAAGATATTGTGAGAGGTTGTGCGAAAAAAAGAGCATATTTAAGAAATAAAGCACAGCTTTAGAAAGAAAGCTCAAGGGCAAGAAGTAATGCATCAATGGTCAGTGTAAATGTACCATTTAACCAGTAAGATATGTCTACCCTAGCAGAGAGTCTGCCCTATTCTATTTTATATATTCAGACAAGTTATACCAAAAACCTGTGTGGGATGTTTCCCTAACATGAGCATCCCTTCAGGAGCTGGCATCAGGTAAACAGACTTAAGGTTCCCATCAAATAATGAGTAAATTTTAGAATGAACTCTAATACATTCTTACACTCATCTTCTTGCTGCATTAACTGAGTAAACTGCCTCTCAAATTAAGCAAAAAAAAAGTTTTAATACTGAGGTAAAAGGTGCAATTAATAACTTTTTTGAGGCTGTGTGAGAAAAGGAAACTGTGAGTTCTTGCTTTCCCAAAGACATACACGTTTCATTCCTCCTTATTGCATAGATCTACCCGCAGCTGGAAGAGTCAAAAGCAAAACAAACAAACAAATAAACAAAAACTCAAGAAAATATTAATCTCCACCTCATTCTCTCAAAGAGCTTGTTTTTATTAGCTTTCTTGGAAAGCATAGCTAATTTTTATCAAAATTAAATAAAAATTATAACTGCTGTCATATATTGTTTGTATCATGTATGCTCACTGTGATTCATTTTAAGCACTGTTGTCTCTTCTAGGACCTTATTAGCATCTCTATTCATCCCATTGAAGAAGGATAAAGGAGTAAAAACAGGCATAACTATGTGCAAAATGTCTTTACCCAGGAACTGTACACATTATTTCCAAGTACATGCCATTGATAAGAACCTGTCACGTAGTCACATCTAAATAAAAAATGTACACCAGCTTTGTGCAAAGGAGTAAAAGAAAAGTTATTTTGAAAAACTTAACAACTTCTGGCATAAAAAAAAAATGACCACAGAAATTCCCAATAATTGGCTTAATCAGTTTTAGAAGTTCATTTTTTTTTATTTTTAGAAAAACTGATAATTAATAACAATATAGCTGCCTGTAGAAAATCTATAGTAAATTTTTAATGTAAAGCATCTTTTAAATAAAAATAGTTCTAATTTCTCTGTTAAAATTATATATTATATCTTGGGTGAATTCTATTGAATAATATTATAGAACTCTGCTGATGATCAATTGAGCTTATTGACATATTCTGGTGATCTTTGATTTTCTCTGAACTTGATTAGACGAGTATTATTCTGTCAAGGATGTTGAGTTAAATGTGAAATCAAAACAATTTCTCTCTCTCTATATATATATATATGTGTGTGTGTGTGTGTGTGTGCATATATATATATATATATATACACATATACATATATATAATTAAAGTTAAAGTTTAAATTAAATGAGGTGAAATGTACTTTTTCCCCTACAGACTTTCAGATGTAAAAGTGGAAAAAAATTAGTTCCATAAGTTCCTAGATTGGATAACAAACAAATTGGTTTATTTCTTTCTAATAAGCACTAGAATAGACAACAGAGTTGACATTTTCAGCATAACATTGAAATATTACCATTATGGGTCAGTGAAATAAGGCGAGATATGATCTTCAGATTTCATCTTAGTGAATCAAAAATTTTTGGCGTTGGTTGTGTTTCTTAATTTTTTTGATTCTCAATTTAATTATTGATAAAAATAAAACACAATATCTGCTTTACAAATTTGTTCTTAGGATTGAGAAAGCACATAAGAAAATCTCAGCCCTTTAGGCTGAGTGCTCCATCAGTAATATTGCTTTACTTGCCAAATTGCCTTTCAATTATCTTCCTCACACCTTATTCTCAATTCTCCTCACATTGCCCATCTACTAAGAGTGAATATACTCATCCTCTCTTTAATGTTTGCTGCCAGACGAAATCTGTTTTAAAATACACTGAGAATGTTTTTGTTTTGTTTTGTTTGTTTGTTTACAGTCTACATATATTTGAAACTACAGGGCATTTATCTTTCTCTGTTTGACTTATTTCACTTAGCATAATACCCTCTAGGTCCATCCATGTTGTTGCAAATCATAATGTTTCATTATTTGTTAAAACTGTATTATTCCTGTGTGTGTGTGTGTGTGTGTGTGTGTGTGTGGTCCATCCAGAAAGTATCCAGCCATGCAACCATTCTTATTATACTGACAATGGCTGCATTTTTTCCAGACAACGCTCATATACCATGTCTATTTTATCCATTAATCTATCAATGGAAATCAATGGTATGGTTGCCAGAGAGGAGGGAAATGCTACAGGTAAAAAAGTTGCAAGGGAATATAGTCAATAACATTGTGATAAGCTTGCATGGTGACAGATGATTACTATAATTAGTGGGGTGATTACATTGTACTGTATACAAATTTTGAATGAGTAACTTGTACACATGAAACTAATATAACCAATATAATAGTGTATGACAAGTACACTTAAAAAAAATTAAAATTAGGGAGAAGCCAGAATGGCTCAGGGGTTAGGCGTTAATTTTGCAGCCCCAGGGATTGAGGATTGAATCCTGGCCCAGGCCCGTGTGGACCCATATGCTGAACTGGGGTGTGCTTCCCATCTGGGAGGCCCCCAGTTTGGTTATTGCCCCCCAGTTTGGCCCCTGACTCCAGGGGGTGTGCCTCCCATGAGGGAGGCCCCCAGCCCAGTTCCTGCCCTGCTCAGCCCCTGCCCACCTATGTGAAATGAAATCATATTGAAAACTGATAATGCAAAACTATGGAGACTGCTTTGGGCCCCCCTCCCCTTCTTTCTGTCTCTCTCTGTCTTTGTCAAAAACAATAAAATAAATCTTTTAAAAAAATTAAAAATTAAAATTGAAAATAATAAAAATACAAATAGAGATTTTATTCTGGTATTTTATAGCTTAAACAGTGAACATACTTGTTCATCTTGATTTATTTAATCCACACACACGTTTATAAATCTTCATTATCACAAATATTAATTTTCTGTGTGTTTTAGCACTTACCATTACATACATTAAGATCATAAGGAACAGCAATGCTGGTATAGCTCAGCAGTTGAGACCTTGTCTCAAAGCTACAGGGTGTGGGGTTTGATTTGTAGCTCCAGTCCATGCAACCCCATATGCTGATCTGCAGTGCAGCTGGTGACCGCCAGAATGGCTCAGCAGTGGAAGTTCTCAATTCCCATGTGGGATGACTCCTATACAGTCCCCACTTCACATGGCCTCACATCCACTGGTGTGGAACGAAACCATGTTACAATTAATTAGGTACAACCATGGAGACTGCTCTGGGCCCTCATGCCTTCTCTCCTCTCTCTCTTTTCTCTCAAACAGTAAAATAAATCTTAAAAAAAAAAACCAATTAAAGGGAACAAAACATAATAATACCATTTTTCTTACGACTAATAAGTAATGTCATTCCGTCTTAGAATTCAAGTCAAGGGCTATTTTTACTAGAACGAAGTTGTTCCCTCTTCATAAACCATCAAAAGTATTATTGTTGTAACTAATATTTGTTCTAATCAATTATTACAGAAATGTAAATCATTATATTTTTGAGTGGTCATTTTATTAGGGAATACATTTTTAATGGCATATATAAACAAAACGTGGTTCATGATATATTATAATTATTAACACAAATATGACCTTTTTAAATTTTGTGTTCTTATGTAGTTTTTAGAATCTAATGAATACTTGTAAATTTACTAGCAAATCCAAAACCATGTCTGTAAAAATAACTTGCATGTACCTATGTGTTCATGTGCTTTTCTCTATCCTATCATTCTGTTTACAACTAGAACTGATTGCTTTTCTATATTTTAATAATGGTTATAAGAGGGAAGATATGCGTATGTTGTTGTGGTTTAGTTTAAGATATGTTTAAAGTATCTTAAATAGCACTGAGTTCCATGTAGTTCCTGAGATATAAATTTAAAACATTCAACATTTTGATTCCAAGATTTGACTATGCTATTGCACACATCTGAGTTTCATTCATTTCTTTTTTACTATTGTATCAATTTTTCTGTTTAAAAAATATAATCCATGTATCCAATTTTGTACAGACTAATACTTGGGATTTGGGGTATTATAAAGAATGTTTATATAAAAACTTTGTACGTGTTTTTGGTGCATATAAAAAAGTATTTTTATTGATACATATTTAGCTGTAGAATCCAGGTTCCTAAGATATAAAAATAATTTTTGTCTATAATGATTACTCTTTGTGTCAAGGAACATCGTTAAGGAAAAGGACTATACAACTATCAGCGATAATTCATCTGATAAATAAATGGAATTCAATATAAGTCACTTAAAAGTACAAGAAAAAAACCAAATATCTAAAACTTTATAAGTAAAACAATAAAAACCCGGGGAAGCCGGGACGGCTCAGTGGGTTAAGCGCTCACTTTGCAGCGCCGAGGACCGAGGGTCGAATCCCAGCCCTGGCCTGTGTTGATCCATATGCTGAACTGGGGAGTTCCCCCAGTTCAGTTATCTCTCTGTCTCTGTATCCCTCTCTCTCTCTCAAAAACAATAAAAAATAAATTAGTTTTAAATAAAAACAATAAAAACAAAATACTAAGAAGGTTTTTACTCTGGGCCAAGTTGGAATAAGAGAAACCATGTTTAACACCCTGTCTTCCTTACCTGAATAAGTATAAAAATGAATTAACATATAATAGTAAATATCAATAATTTATATTAATAAATACCATAATGAAAAGGCAATCAATTTTCATGTACACATTGATAAAAAATATACAATATCATCTATAAAATAATCTTGCAAAAGAAGAAAAAGAAAAACAACTATTGTCTGATCAAGATTCTAAATCTAATAACCAATATGGAAAAACACACACAAAAAAAGAAGTAACATGAACCTTAGATTTATAACTATGAAAAGTTATAACTTTTCATAACTGCCAAATTTCAACAAAAAATAATTACAAGGAGAAAAATAGTAAGAACCCTTTAGCTTCAAAAACATTTCTGGAAATGTCAATTAATTATGAACAGATTTTAAACAAACTATAAAAATAAGATGATTTAAAAAATGTAGGGAAAGCCGGGACGGCTCAGCGGGTTGAGCGCTCGCTTTGAGGCCATGAGGACCGAGGATCGAATCCCGGCTCCGGCCCAGGCAGGACCCACGTGCTGAACTGCGGAGTTCCCACAGTTCGGTTCTCTAACTGTCTCTGTCTCTGTCTCTCTCTCTATCTGTCAAAAAGTAAAATAGAAATAACTATGCACTG
>PVKE010052375.1:0-10355 GCA_004027555.1 Craseonycteris thonglongyai
AGCAAATTTCCTTGTCTCTGCCTCCGCGTATTTTTGTCATTGTCTACCTAGAAGTCTCTCGTTTAGTTCAGGTTTTACAAGTCACTGTCAATACTCTGTACTATGTGGCAGGGACTGTATCAGTGCTCTACGGGCATCACCTCGTCCTCACCTCAAGCCTGTGAGGTAGGTACCATGAGCATGCCTGTTTTACCAAAGACGCAATGGAAGCGGGAAGAGTTTGTCCAAAGCACCAGCTCATGATAGTGGTAAGGCTGGGACTCAAACCCAGACCATATGACCCCCGAACATGCGCTCTCAGTCCTTAGGATGTTCCCTGGTGAGCACACAGTGTGACAGACAGTCTGCTGTATTCCTGGATGTACAGCTTGGTGAGATGGGATGATTTCTCCTGGTTGCCTTCATTTTCCCTTAGCTTGAAATGAATTTGGAGATCAGCCTGGTACAGTCAAGACAACCAAGCTTTTTAAGTAGGCTGATCAGACGCACTGTTTTAAACAGGACCGAATACAATGCTATTGCCCTGTTTCAACCAACTGACACCTTGAATTAGCTCAGTGAACCTAGACTGACCATATGTACCGTTTAAAATGGGACAGTACCATTGTTTTCTGTCCTATTTAAAATTGTACATCAGGTCAGCCTACTCTTAACATTTCATAAGTAGCCTGATGACACACTTGTATAGTGTAGAGAATTTTTAAAAACTTTTATTTTGGGAAATGTCGGTATGGCTCAGTGAGTTGAGCACTTGTCTTGCAGACCCAGGGTCCAAGGATCGAATCCTGGCCCCGGCCCATGTGGACCCATATGCTGAACTGGTGTGTGCCCCCAGTTCGATTGCCACTGAGGTGAGCTTCCCACGTGAGAGTCTCCCTGGTTTGGCTCCTGCCCCAGGTGTGCTTCCCATGCAGGAGGTCCCCAGCTGATTCCTGCCCTACACAGTTCCATGCCCACCTGTGGGATGGAACTATGTAGAAAACTAATGACATGCAACTATGGAGACTGCTCTGGGCCCTCCCCCTTCTCTCTCTCTGTCAAAAATGATAAAAACAAATCTTTAAATATTTTATTTTGAACCCCCTACCCACTCAGGGAATTCTTTACACATCAACAAATAATGTTTTTATTTATTTTTATTTATTTTTATTATTTTTTTAACATTTATTTTTATTGGTTTTTGGCAGAGAGACAGATAGCGACAGAGAGAAGGGGGACGGCCCAGAGCAGTCTCCATAGTTGACAGCATTAGTTTTCCATATAGTTTCACTCCATAGGTGGGCACGGGGCTGCGCAGGGCAGGAACTGGGCCAGGAGCCTCCTGCATAGGCCCCGGCAAGAACTGAACTGGGTGCACACCCCAGCTCAGCATATGGGTCCGCATGGGCCAGAGCCGGGATTCTATCCCAAGTCTCTGGGGCTGCAAAGTGAGCGCTCAACCCGCTGCGCCATCCCAGCTTCTCCAATGTTTTTATTTGATAGCATATTCTTCGTTGAAACACATTCCTTTGCAAGTTCATGTAGGAGTTATTTAAAGATAAGAAAATGCAGGTTCCTTGGGATTTTCTACATAAGCAATTATGTCATCTATACATAGTGTCAGTTTCCTTTTATGTCTTGTTTTTCAATTTGTGTGCCTTTCATTCAATTTTATTGTCTTCCTGTAATGGCTAGAACTTCCAACACTATGTTGAATAAGACTGAAGAGAGCAGACATTCTTGTCTCACTCCTTATCTTAGGGAGGAAGCATTCAGTTTTTCACCATTAAGCACATTGTTATCTGTACTCGTAAGTCACTTGTTGATATTCTATATAAAGTAGAGGAAATTTTCCTCTATTCATAACTTGCTGAAAGTTTTTATCATAAAAGATTGTTCAGTTTTCTCAAATGCTCTTTCTGCATCAATTGATATGATAATGTTTTAACTTGGTGTATTACATTGGTTGCTTTTTTAATGTTATATTAGCTTTGCATCCTTGGAATAATCTTCAATTGGTCATGGTGTGCACACATCTACACTCCACATATTTAATATACTATATCGACCTAGTTATTTCTCAGGTACAAATATTTTATAATTCCTTTTATGAGGTCTTTACTGATCCATAGTTTTATATTCATGTTGTTTAAACTTCAAATATTGGAGAATTTCTGATATATTCCTGTTGTTATCTATTACTAACTTACTTCAGTTGCCAGCAATGACCAGTTTTGTGGGTGCAGTGCACAATTTTATTAATAGTTAAATGGAAGTCTTATATTTTGGGGAAACTTCTTTATGTTAATAATATGGGTGAATGTTATTGAATGTTCCATATTCACTTGAAAGTAATATTTAGTCTGCTGTTGGTTGGATTGTTCTACAAATTTCAACTAGGTTGAAGGAGTTAATTGTGTTCAGTTTTAGTTTTTAAACAATAGGCTTTATTTTTTAAAGCAGTTTTAGATTTACAGAAATGGTAAGTCACAGGAATGTAAAATGCAACATTGGGCATACAGTCAATAACATAATAACTATATATGGTGTCAGAGGGGAACCAGGTGTATTGAAATGAGGATTTTGTAAGCTACATAAATGTTTCATCAGTATACTGTACACTTAAAACTAATATATTATAGGTCAAATGTAATTGAAAAAAAATTTTTTAAAAAAAGAGGTGGGCAGCATCAACATACTTAAAAAAAAAGTGCAGAGAGCTTCCATATACACTTGCCTTACCAATAATTTTCCCTCTTATTATTATCTTGAATTACCATATTATAATTGATGAGTCAATAGCAATATATCATTATTAACTAAAATTCATCTTTTATATTAGGCTTTACTCTTTGTGTTGTACATTCTTTGGGTCTTGACAAATGTATAGTGATATGTATCCATGATTATAGTATCATACAGAATAGTTTCACTGTCCTAAAAAATCCCCTCTGCTCCATCTGCCCCACCTATTCATCCTTGCTTTCTTCCCCCCTTGAGCCCCTGGCAACCATTGATATTTTTACTGTCTCCATAGTTTTGCCTTTTCCAAAATGTCATACAGTTGGAATCATACACTATGGAGCCTTTTCAGATTGGCTTCTGTCACTTAGCAATATGCATTTAAGTTTCCTCCATGTCTTTGTGTGTGTGTGTGTGGCTTGATAGCACATGCATTTTATTGCTGAATAATATTCCATTATGGATGAACCACAGTTTATCTATTCACCTATTGAAAGACCTTCTGGTTGCTTCCATGTTTGGGCAATTATAAAGGGTCATAAACATTTGTGTGAAGATTTTTGTGTGTTAATGTTCAGTTTTCATGTCCTGATTTTTATTTTTTTGTCTACTTGCTCCATCAATTATAGAAGAGAAGCATTGAAATCTACAACTGTATTATAGACTTCTCTCTTCCTTTTTTTCAGTGTTGTCAGGATTTGCTTCAAACATTTTAAAGCAGTGTTTTCTGGTGCAACATATGCAGTATTTCTAAGACTGCTTCATGAATTAGTCTTTCTACCATAAAATTATCCTTGGTTTTCTGTAGTAATGTTGCTTGTTCTGAAGTCTACTTTGTCTAATATTTATATAATCACTTTTTTTTTAGATTTTATTTTTTATTGTTTTTGACAGATACAGAAACAGAGAGAAGGGGGAGGGCCCGGAGCAGTCTCCATAGTCGTACGTTATAAGTTTTTGACATGGTTTTGTTCCACGCAGGTGAGTGAGGGGCTGCGCATTTGCAGAAAATGGACTGGGGGCCTCTCATATGGGAGGCACGCCCCCTCGAGCCAGGGTCTGAACAGGGAGGGATGAGAACTGAACTGGGGGCCTCTCACATGGGAAGCACATCCCAATTCACCATATGGGTCCACACACGCTGGGGCTTGGATTTGATCCTCATTTCCCAAGGTTGCAAAGTGAGTGCTTAACTCGTTGAGCAATCCTGGCTTCCCCGTTTTTTTGTGGGTTTTTTTTTAGTGTTTTCCTTGGTGTATACTTTCTACCCATTGAATTTAGCCTATTTGTGTCTTTAAACTTAGAGTCCATATCTTGAAGAAACCATATATTTGTGTCTTGCTTTTTCACCTGGACAATCTAGCCTTTTAAATGGAGTGTTTATGACACAAACGTGCAATGAATTTTCAACAGAATTTGATTCAAATTACCATTTTGTTATTTGTTTTATATTTGCGTCTCTTTTTGTATTTTTCTCTTTTCCTGCCTTCACTTGATTCCTTAAACATTTTTAGTAATTTATGCTATCTCCTCTGTTGGCTTGTTAGTACACTATGTTATATTTTAACTAGTTTTTTTGGAATTTACATACTGCATTTTTAACATTACTATATACTTCCAAATAATTGTGCACTTCACATATAAATGTAAGAATCTACAGCAATCACATTCCATTTTTCTTTTTTATTGTATTGTTTTTGTCATATATTTTTCTGTACATATCATATAAGTTCCACAATGTATTTACCTTATATATCAGCTTTAAAATAATCTTTTAAAATATTGAACACTGAAGAAAATTATAATTACTTACATATTTACTATATCTGGTGCTCTTTAGTCCTTTGCACAGACTCAAGATTCTTTCTGGAATAATATTCCCTCTATAGGAAGTACATTTACAAATTTTTGTGTTGTATTGCTGGTCTACTGGCAGCAAACCATTTCAGGGTTTGTTGAGTACTAAAGCATTTTATCAATATTTTGAAAAAAACAAAAACAAAAACAGAAATGCATGTTATAGCTTGACAAATTGTATTTTTTTAGCATTTCAAATATGTTTTTCTATTATACTATTGTTGTGAATCGGAGACACAGAGACGACTCTGGCATCAGGAATGTCTTGAAAAACCAAGCTGAACAGAGGAATAGCTCTCTTTGCGGCATCTAGCAAAGAGCTCTCCTCCTTGTTGGTTTTTATTGATTTACACGGATAGGATTACCTTCGAGATAACAATCATCAAAGCATATAATGAAGAATAGGGAAGAGATTAAGAGACATTATGGGTTAAGTACAGGGTGGGTTGTTCATTAGCATAACAGGAACAAACAGACCCTTCCCCATACATATCTTTTTAACCCCAGGCCTAGTAATCAATCAACTGGTCTGACCGGAATGCGAAGCTGCACGTGCACATTCTTTTCTATAGATACTCACAAGGGGAGATGACAGGGAAGCTGAGGCCTTGCCCATCCAGGTCCCCAGAAACCTTTCCGTTCAGGCTCCTGACCAGCTCCCAACATACTATGGCTTGCACTGTTTCTGACTAATGCATATATAGTGATTTTTACCTTTCTTTTCCTTTATGTTGTGTGTCATATTTCTCTAGCTGTTTATAGAATTTCTTCTGTGTCACTAGTTTTCAGATATTTTGTCATTATATAGTTTAGTGTGGCCTTAATTGTATTTATTTTGCTTGGATTCACTGGGTTTCTTGAATTTTTTAGTTTTTAGTTTTCTTTTCATTTGGAAAACTGTCCTCCATTATTTTTTCAAGTATTTTTTTCTGTTTTCCAATTATAAATATAGTAGACATCTTAACAATGTCCCACAGATCACTGAAAACCTTCTTGATAGTTTTAGTTGCTATGCTAGCCATCTCAATGATCTATTCTTCTGCAGCATATAATCTGGTGTTAATCACAACAAATAAAAATTTCATTCAGAAATTTTTTTTTTTTATTCTAAAACCTTCATTTGATATCCTTTATATCTGCCATTTAAATCCTTATTAGGGGGATGCCTAGATCACTCAGTGGTTGAGTGCTTGCCTTGCAATCATGAGATCCAGGATTTGATTCCCAGCCCCCGTCTATGCACCCTCATATGCTGAACTGTGGTACAACTGGTAACCACCAGGGTGACTTGGCAGTGAAGGTCCTTACCTCCAATGTGAGAGGTCCCTAGTTCAGTTCCCAACCTGTATGGCTCCACATCTACCTGTGTGGAATGAAATCATGTCACAACTAATGACGTACTATCATGGAAACTGCTCTGGGTCTACTCCTTTCTCTCCCTCGCTCACTCTTGCTCTCTCTTTGCTCTCTCTCTCACACACACCTTCTCTCAAACAAAAGAAATAAATCCCTATTAGTATTTTACATTAAATTCTTGGGCATATTTATAATAGCTGTTTTAAATCTTCGAATGCTAATCTCATCATTGCTATAATCCTGGGTCTGTTTCTATTGACTAATTTTTTCTTTCAATTATTGGTTGCTTCTACCATTTTTATATGTTAGTAATTTTTATTAGATATTCAACATTGTGGATTTTATAAGGCTAAATATCTGGATTATGTTTTATTCTATTAATGGGTGCTAGATTTCATTCTAGCAGGCAGATCATTTCAGGCTTTTAAGGTTTATCTTTAAACTTTAACAGGCATGTTCACAGTAGGTTTTACTATAAGATTTTTTTGTTTTATTTATTTTAAAGACTTATTTTATTTATTTTTTAAATATTTATTTTTATTGCTTTGACAGAGAGATGGAGATAGAGACGGAGAGAAGGGGGAGGGCCCAGAGCAGTCTCCATAGTTGTATGTCATCAGTTCTCGACATAGTTTCATTTCCTATAGGTGGATGTGGGGGCCACACAGGACAGAAACCAAACTGGAGGCCTCCTGCATGGGGAGCAAGACCCTTCATCACGGGTTTGCATGGGGTGGGATTTGATCCCAGAACCTCACAGTTACAAGGCAAGCACTCAAACTGCTGAGCTATCCCAGCATCCCAAAAATTGCCATCCTGGCTTCCCCAAATACAGTAATTTAGATCACAATATTTGTGAAATGGTGTAATCACTGTCAGTATTTTTCTATGTTTATGTTGTGAAAATTCAGATGCACCTAAATCACATGAGGAACTGTCAAGACAGTAGTTCCTGATCAGGTGATTTAGGGGTGACAATGAGGTTGAGAGTAGAAAGGGTACCCAAGTGTCAGCATTTATTTTAAGATTTATTTTCTTGTTTTTGACAAAGATGGAGACAGAGAGAGAGAGCAAGAGAGTGAAGGAGTAGGGCCCAAAGCAGTCTCCATAGTTGTACTGTCATTAGTTTTTGACATGGTTTTTTTCCACACAGTGGGCGGGGGCTGCACGGGGCAGGAACTGGGCTGGGGCCTCCCACATAGGAGGCACACTCCCTCAAGCCAGGGCCGGAACTGGGAGACAAGAACTGAATTGGGGGCCTCCCTCATGGGAAGCACACCCCACTTCAGCACATGGGTCCTCACAGGCTGGGCCCGGGACTGGATCCTCAATCTGCAAAATGAGAGCTTAACCTGCTGAGCCATACCGGCTTCCCCAACATTTTTAACATTTTCCCTAGGTAATATAAGTAAGTGGTCTGTGTTTACATAAACACTGGCACATACAAGGTTAAAAAGAACTTACAGACTTTGGGTTAGAGAATTTTCTTGCTATTTCCTTTAGAAATTAAAAGTAATATTTTCCAAGTATGTAGTTACTTGCCTTAGGCCAGTTAATTATAAAGTGCAGTTATGAACAATATTGATGGGTTCTGAACTCCACTACAGTTAATTGTCAATCAAAATAATTAATAATAAAATATCTGGCAGGCACCACACTGGAAACTGAGCTCCAGGATGATTAAAACAAAATGTTTGTCTTGTGAAAGGCACACACTCACATAAAAATGGTAATGCCAAATAGTATTATTTTTAAGAATTTACAAAACAGTTTCAGGTTTCAGGTGTGAAAAAGAGTGTGTTCAGCTTTAAATGTGTTCCCCTAATATAATTTACATGTCTTCTGGGTAAGTCTGTTAAACTGGTTGGGCAGGCCTGCCCAGATGCACTTTTAAGAAAATCCCCGGAAAGGGTAGAAACACAGGCAAAACAAAGCTTTCAGCTTTTTTTTCTTCTTAATTTGAACTAGTGCAATGCTGGACATACCACTGAGACAACTAGATGTACGGTATCTACTGAGCTAGGCCCCAGTGTATTCTTGTCTGAGTTCTTTGAAGAAAGGCATAAAATAAAACCAAGGGCTATTTTGTTAAGAAGCAAGCTAAAACCAAGGAGCAGGGAAATGTTCACTTGGATATCTTTTTTTTTTTTCCCCTGGCCCCCCTAGATAAATATAATTCTAAAGTGAAATTATAGGCATTCTCTACACTTCTACATACCGTATTTTCCGGCGTATAAGACGACCCCCTAATTTTACAGTTAAAACATAGGTTTAGGCCTATATTTGCTGTATAAGACGACCCCCCTGTAGTCTTATACAGCGAAATTAGGGGGTCGTCTTATACGCCGGAAAATACGGTAGGTCAAAGGGTAATTTAGCTCACCAGGGACTCCAGAGAAATCTGGCTTATTGTGATCGTGAAGACTCTAGCACATCAACAGGGCCCAGCAGAAGGGACAGTATGCATGACTGACATAGCAGTAATTCAGAAAGCAAGAATATTCCAAGTATCAGAGGAATGACGAGCTGAAACCCACCTATTTTTGCCCTCTGGACTTGAGAATGGGTGAAAACTCCCTTTAGTTCTTCTCATACTTGATGGGGACAAGGGTTCTGTTAAATGTTGAGGAGTTGCATAGGAGGCAGCCCAAGCCACACCTCATCTATTCCACCCAGCAGCCCTGTATGACAAACAGAACTATGTATCTGTACTAAATGAGGGCTTATTCCAGTTAAGGGCAGATTCTAATAAAGGAGGGTTTATTCTTCTAGTTAAGAGTAGAAGATATTAAAAGTTCATTCTTCTTTCTGTTTTTTGGACCAGTCATGTACCTGTACTACATCTGTAGACTCATTGAAAACTTGTTTTCAATTGCCTCTAAAACTCCAAATAAAAGGGGAAAAAAACTCTTATTACCCAACCACAGAGCAGAGCAATGTTCTCCAATTTATATCCTGGGGGATTTGAATTCAATTTTTTGGAGGGTTCATATATATGTATTAATGAGACAATAAACATAGAAGTTGATTTTTAAATGCTTTATTAACTTTACATTTTCCATGCAAATGGGTGAAACTACTGTTGACAGAAATTTAAGAACTGGGTGCCAAGGCAATCTCCAATTAGAAGCTGGTAACACAGAACCCACCTGACACATGGAAATTATTATGCATAAGGTTCACAGCAAACGGATCAGCAAAGGCATATCAGGAAATGCAAGGAGAAAGAAAACTGTGGGAATCACAATGTTAATCTCATGGAAAATGGCAGGAGTCAAGGCATAAGGCAAAATTCATCATGGTGGTCATGGTGATTAGAGAGCTCCTCCATAAGGATACGCAGACAATTCCTCAACTGTAGCTCCCTAAGTTTTCTCCTGATTTCTCTCATCTCCTCCATGAACATTTCCATATCATCTCCATCTCCACCCATCCCATCATTGACCTGCCTATTGGGTATGGCCCATCGGAAGTTAGGGGCAAGATGGCGAGCATGTGCCCGCCTATTATTTCCTGCTGGCTGGCGGCCTTCACCCCCTCCCAAAGGGTGGTCTTCCTCTCCGTTCTGCATGTGCTGCTCCATTTCTTCAATTTCCTGGTGGATATTTGCCATATCTTTTTCCTGGTTGTTTTCCCTTGAACACAAGTAAGACAAGGCTAAGAACAGATTAAATGCTTGGTGCACTAACCAGTAGGATTCAGAACCTTGATTATAAAGTTTTTTAAATTTCATGTTTCACACCTTCAAAGCTTCGTGCGCCCCCTATGGGACCCACAATTCGAGTCCGTCCCTCCAGCTCTCTTTTCCCTCCCTCCCCCCAAAGCCCATCATTTTTCCCTTCCCAGGATTCTTTCCCAGAGCTAAGCAGACACCAAAATGGAGGACGGGGAACCGGGGATGGGGAACTTGGGGGAGGGCGTCTCAGACTGAGCTCTGCACCCGCCCCCCCCCACCGGTGTTCCCTGCACCCACCTGGGTTGATCCTACTGTCTCCTCTTTCTCCCTTTTCTCGTCCGGCGTGCGCAGTTCCAAAATGACCTGCAGACCTGCAGAGGGTCGAGGTGGGAGAGCCGGGGCCGCTGCAGGCCCCTTCCCGGTCGCGGCTCCCACCGATCTCGCCCCTGGCCGCCCCCGCCCCGCGTCTCTCGCCCCCCTCTCCCCACACCAGGCTCATCATTTTCCTGCAGAAACTCGGGAGTCATTTCCCATCGCCGAGGTGTTCTGCTGCCCTCCTTGGAACCCTGCCCCCCCCAGCACCCCCACCCCGGGCGGTGAGGGGGGTCCTTATTTATGTTCCCAAGGATTCCGGGGGTGGGGAAAGCCGACGCGGACCGCTGCGCCGATCCCCTGCGCCGGCCTCCGGGGTTGACCGGGAGGCTGCCGCTCTGGCCTCCGCGCGGCCCGGGGCCCTTACCTGCTC
>PVKE010052376.1:0-10431 GCA_004027555.1 Craseonycteris thonglongyai
GTTGTTGTCTTTGTTTTTTCTTTTCCTTCAAAATTCCCCTGTACAAGGACATAACCCCGTCAACGCGATGGCTGAACTCGACAGCTCGAACCATATTGTCGTCAATGTCTTGTGCAAATTGTTGCATCGCTCTTGCCATGTTGCACAATTGTTGCAGATTCTCCAGGGTCAGGCCACGCTTTTCAGTTTCTTCTTCGTCTTCCTCTTCGTTTTCTTCCTCACTTGCAGACTTTGTCATCTCAAGGTCTTCATCGGTCTCTCATTGGTTGATGTCGCACCGGAAACCAATCACGCGCCTTTATGAGAGCCCGTGGTATGTACTCTGAGTCAACTCATCTCTTTCTTTGACATGCAGGGATCCTTCTCTCTCGCGCATCAACATGAACCAATGCTCCTTTCCGCCATGTGGCTGCCGACATGGTTGTATTTTTTCATTTTTATTTTTTGATGAATATTTTGGGAAAACCCGCGAAGCACTGAAGCCGCAAAACATGAAGCGCGAAGTGGCGAGGGAACACTGTATAGCATAACAAGAAGGTCAATTTCAACTCAAGTGTTCTTAACATTGGGAAAAAAATAGCAGAACAAACACAAGAAAAATTTTGGAGGTGATGAATATGTTTAACACATTGATTGAGATAATGATATCAGTGGTTTATGTACATGTTCAAATTTATTAGAATGTAAATATTAAATATGTACATTTTTTTTGTATTAATAATACTTCTTGGGGTGCTGAGATAGGTCAGCAGTCGATCATTTATTTCACAGTCTCGAGGTTTGGGATTTGAATCCCAGCCTCGATCATGCAAATCCATATGCTTAACTGCAGCACAACTGGTAACCACTGGGATGGCTTATCAGCAAAGGTTCCCACCTTGCATGTGGGAGGCTTCTGGTTCAGTTCCTACCATGTGCGGCCTCATGCCCAGTTGTGTGGAATGAAGCCATATCACAATTAATGATGTACAACTATAGAGACTTTTCTGGTCCCTCCTGCTTCTCTCTCTCTCTCTCTCTTCCTTTCTCTTCCCATCATCTCCTTCTCTCAAACAATAAAATTAAAAATAATAATAATACCTCAATGAAATTTTTCTTAATCTAAAAAAACTGCAGTATTAAATAAATGTTCAAAATCTCCCAACAAAGCAAAATTCAAGCCTAAATATTTTATTGATGAACTCTATCAAATATTTAGGAAAGAAGTACATATCTACTTTATAACAACTCTTTCAGGTAATAGAGAAGCAGGAAGTTTGTTTGTGAAGATGTCATAACATTAATGCTAAAACCTAGCAAAGTAATAAAAAAAAGATGCATAGAACAATAGCCCTTACAAGTATGGGTATAATTGCAAAAATTCTTTTTGAATTATTAGGAAATCAAATCTGAAAAATATATGTGGTACTTTTCTTTTGCCACTATAATACATTACTAAAAACTCTATCTTAAAACAACACAAATTTAATATTTTAAAATTCTGAAGTTTAAAAGTCTGAAATGGGTTTTCAGCAGGGATGCATTTATTTTAGAGGCTCTAGGGGAGCATTCATTTCCTTGTCTTTTCCAGCTATTAGAGGTTACCTGTATGTCTTGGTTCATGGCCCCACGTTATCCAGACATCTGCTTCCTTCTCTGACTCTAATCCTCCTATATCTCCCTCTATAAGGGCTCTTGTGATTACATTAGAGCCACTGAGATAATCCAAAATAATTTCTCCATCTCAAAATCCTTAACCTTAGCATATCTGCAAAGTCTCTCTTGTCATATAGCGTAACATATTAAGAGATTTCAGGGATTAGGATGTGGATATTTTGGGATATCATTCTGACTACAACAATGTGTGAAAAGATTAAAAATTATGGTCAAGTGGGGTTTGTCTCAGGACTAAATAATGATTCAACATTTGAGAATCCATGTATTCCATCTTATTAAAATAATAAAGGAAAAATATATATAGCCTACTCAATATATACCCAAAAAGAATTTGATAAAAGTCCAAATCTCTTCATAATTAAAAAAAAAAAAAAGTCTTTGCACACATTAGAATGAGAGAGGAAAACATAATTTTTCAAACTAATAAAGGTATATATAAAAACCGGCAGCTCACATCATATTTAATGGTGAAATTGCTCAGTGCTCTTCTCCTAAATCAGTAGCATTGCAAGGATGTATATACTCAAAAACTTCAATTCAACACAGTAGTGGACATACAATGCCATATAATAAGAAAAAAATAAAATCCAAGAAGATTGAAAAGGTGTATTTTCAGAAGATATAATTATTTATATATTAAATCCTAAGTAATCACAACTACTTAGATCAGAAAATCAAACAAAGGCAGTCAATATGTAAAACCAAATATATTTCTATGTACTAGCAACAGGCACAAACAATAAAATTTCAGAAATAATCAATTTACAATAATATGAAAAAACAAAATTCTTAAGAGTAATTTATTAAATGTGTATAAGACATCAACAGTAAAAAATGGAGAACATATCTGAATGTAATTTAAAAGGATTGAAACAATTATATTCTCTTGTATTAGAAGACTTAAGGAGTACCGGTACTCAAATCTGTAGAAGAGATAAGCAAATTTTGACATATTTACTTTTTAAAGATTTACTTTTATTGTTTTTGACAGAGAAAGAGAAAGAGAGAGAAACAGAGAAGGGGGGAGGGACCAGAGCAGTTTCCATAGTTTCATGCCATTGGTTTTCTACATAGTTTCATTCCCCAGGTGGGAGTGGGGCCATGAAGGGCAGGAACCAGGCCAGGGATCTCCAACATGGAAAGCACACTTTGGGTGGGAGCCAGTGAGAACCAAACTGGAGTGGAAAGCACACCCCAGTTCAAGATATGGGTCTGCATGGGCCGGGACTGGAAGTAGACCCTCCGACCCCAGGGCTACAAGTGGGTGCTCAAACTGCTGAGCTATCTGGCATTCCCTTGACATATTCATACAAGGATAAAATTGATTGATAGAGAGAGAAAGAGAGAGACAAACAAATGTTTGCACATGTAGTATATTAGGGCTATCTGGAAAGTGTCCAACCATATAACCATTCTATTGACAATGGCTGGATTTTTTTCCAACAGCTCTTGTATATATAGCTCTCTACTCTCTTCCAAGATCTTGGCCTTGATTTTAACACTCTTGATGGTCTTTAGTAAGCTGAAAGTACAATTCCTAGTGATAAGATTTGCATTCTTTTTTTTTTTTCTTTCTGTTTTTCTTTTTTTGAACTGAACTGGGGGCCTTACCGCATTCGGGAAGCACACCCCAGTTCAGCATGTGGGTCCGCCTGGGCCGGAACCGTGATTTGATCCTTGGTCCTCAGGGCTTCAAAGCGAGCGCTTAACCTGCTGAGACATCCCGGCTTTCCCAAGATTTGCATTCTTAGCATTTTAAAATATTTCTGCTTGTTTAAGAATTGATATTAATATTTGTGACCATTATGCTTCACAGTACATCCTTACAGATAATGTGACTCAATTTTCAGACACTATATAGCTTTACTAATTATTTAGGCTCTTATAAAATATTATAAATGATTTGAGATAACATTCATCATACATCAAAAGTATATTTTGAATCTTCAATATTTAGAGTAAATAAAATAAGTCAGGAAAGCCAGGATGGCTCAGTGTGTTAAGTGCTCACTTTGCAGCACCGGGGACTGAGGATCGAATCCCGGCCCCGGCCCATGTGGACACATATGCTGAACTAGGGAGCTCCCCCAGTTCAGTTCTCTCTCTGTCTCTGTATCTCTCTCTCTCCGTCTCTCTCTGTCAAAAACAATAAAAAAAATAAAAACAAACAAAATAAATCAGATACAAAAGAGTAGATTAAATAGAATTTCATTTACACAAATTTGTACAACAAGCAAGACTGATCTATGGTGAAAACAATAATTCAGAAATGCATTTGTTTCTTAACACATTTGCTTCTGATGATTCATATATGCCTTTTTTATTGTTAAATTTATTAGGGTGAAAATGGTTAGTAAAAATTACATAGGTTCCAGGTATACAACTCTATAGTACTTTGCTTATGTGTTACAATATGTGTTCACCACCCAGAGTCAGCTTTCTTTCCATTACCATATATTTAGTTCTCCTTCTCTCCTCCCCAACCATCTTTCCCTCTTACACATAGGTAACCACTAAACTATTGACTATGTCTATGAGGTTTCTTTCTTTGTCTCTTTCAGTTTCATAACAGAATAAGCTAAGAACCACATGACTTCAATTATTTGTGAAATATAAGATATATATATATGCCTTTTGTGTTCCTTTGTTAGAACCCAGATGAGGCATATAAAAGTTTTGAGAATTTCTGCAGTTCTGTCTTACTATAAATATATAAAACACTATAAATGGTTCAATTCCTCTCCAAGGATGTCCGATACTTTAGGAGGAAGTATGATTGAATATATTTACAGCTCCTATTTTATTCTGTAAATAATGATGTAGGAACAGTATACTCATGTATATTAGAGTGGTAGATATAAGTTTGATTCTTGGGTTTTGGTTCACAATATAAGCAAAGACATCAGGTATCTCTTATCAGATTGATGAAAAATAATGTGCTATACATATACACCTTTATAGGTTTTCTTTTTAATTTACAACAATATATATGAGAGAAGAAAATTGTTCAGTCAACCCAGTGTCTGCCAGGCAAGAGTCAAGACCTTTTCTTTTTCTTTTTTTTTAAGATTTATTTTATTGTTTTTGACAGAGAGGGGCAGAGACAGAGAGAAACAGAGAGAAGAGGGAAGGCTCAGAGCAGTCTCCATAGTTGTATATCATCAGTTTTCCACATAGTTCCATTCCACACAGGTGGGCCGGGGCCACTCAGGGTGAGAAATGGGCTGGGGGCCTCCCTCATGGGAGGTATGCCCTCTCGAGCCAGGGACTAAACCAGAGGTGGCAAGAACTGAACTGGGGGTATCCTGCATGGGAAGCACACCACAGTTCAGTATATGGGTCCACATGGGCTGGAAATGGGATTTGATCCTCGGTCTCTGGGCTACAAAGCAAGCGCTCAACCCACTGAGCCATCTGGCTTCACCCAAGAGTCAAGATTTTTAGTATCTTCTTGAGATATGTTCTGACTATTGTATATTAGTTTTTGTCTAGCACCTATGCAAATTTTACTAATAATAGTGTACTATACAGTGATTGGAATAATAGTGGATATAGGAGTATTTCTTTTTTTTTATGCAAAACTATGGAGAAACAATTTAAGTTATAAGTGACAACATTCCTGAGAAACTTATAAAGACATATTAAAGAAACTGGAATTGAAATAAACTTTATTTTATCACAAAGTAAAATTTAAAAATTTATAACTTATATGTTCAATAAAATATAATACTTTTGACTAAAGTGTCAACTTTTAACTTCATATAATAAAAAGTTGAGAACCACTGATTAATGTGGTTCTCAAACAGCATGTATCAATTATCAAACAGCAAAGTAATCTACCACTTCCCTCAAATTTTTTTTGAAAAATTTTAGTTTATTAGAAAGTTATAATAGGTTCTTTGCACCCAGAATAAATTGTCCATATGACACAAAATTGCCTTGATCCCAGAATCAGGCTCAGCGGCAAATGCCTCAAAGTGAATATGTTAATGAAGTAGGGGTGCCTGGAAAGCTGCACAAAGTATGTCACGCAGGTGATGGAGCTGTACTATATTTTGCTAGAGATTGTTACACAGGTGTTTGCATTTGCTACAACAATAAATTCTATAATTAGAGTTTGTAAATTTCTCTGTATATACTTAAAAATAACTATAAATATAGTGAGCTTTAGGTAGTGAGTTTTCTTTCTGCTATGTTGTGGGTCAACAATTCTGAAAGGACTTGTTTTGTATTCTATATTTGAGCAAATAAATAAAAATATTGGAATAATGTGAGCTAAGTTTGTCATTGCTTGAGAAAAAAGTTACATAAAATGAAAATTATACAGACTAAAATTTACCCTCTGTAACTGCAATAGAGTATGAAATGACAGTATATATAAATTTATAATTATATGATATATTATATTGTATTATATTATAATTAATATATATGTGTAAGCTGTCCAAACAATAATTCGGCCATGAATGCTTCTATTTTTTTATATTTTTAATATTATATGGCAGGATACTTTCTGGACAGCGTACATACCTCATTGCTCAATATCACTATGGTCACCTTTCAAGAACTCCCTTTGGGAAACTATGTACCAATACCACTGCCTAGTCCATTGTTCAAAGGAATTTTGGAACTCTTTTTCTAGAATTGCCCTTGATGCCCTAAATGCCATCAAAATGTCTTCCTTTCAATATTTCCTTTATCTCTGGGCAAAGAAAAAGTCACTGGGAGTGAGATCAGGGGAGTAGGGAGGATGTTTCAAGACAGTTATTTGTTGATCGGCTGAATACTCCCTCACAGACAGTGTTGTGTGAACTGGTGCGTTGTTGAAAAGCAAGAGCCAAGCGCTGTAGGTGAAAAATTTAGGTCATTTTCATCTTTCTCATGCAGCCTTTTCATACCTTTCAAATAGTTTTACCTATTCCACACTAGCAAAACATTTCCTTTTAAGGACTTTTTTCACCCAACGAAACAGAAAATGTCTCTTAGGGTGAGATTGGGTGAATAGGGAGTATGCGGCTTGGAAGTCATGCCATTTTTGGTCAAAAACTGCAGAACACTGAGTGCAGTGTGGGCCGGTATGTTGTCATAGTGAAAAAAACAGCCTTCTCTTTGTCACAACTCAGACATTTCTTCTACAAATTGTGATGCAATCTTCTCAAAACTAAACACTATTTGTCTTTAGTTGACTGTCCAGTTGGTACAAAGTCATAATGAACAAGCTCTCTGATATTAAAAAAGGTTAGCAACATCATTTTGAATCTTGGTTTGGACTGACGGAAATGTTTTGGTAGTGGAGAATTGGCCAACTTCCGTAGTGCACTTTGACAATTTGTTTCAGGTTCTTATTGGTGCACTCATGTTTCATCACCAGTGATAACACAGCCCCCGCAAAATTGTCTTGCTTCTCTAAAAGGACAGGTTGGCCTGTACCCAGCAAATTACGTCGAGGCGATCCAGTGACCGCCTGGTGGGCGGGCTGGCGGAGGGCTGGAGGCTGTGGTCGCAGCAAGTCCGTTTGCCATTGGCCAGAATAGCACCTCGGGTGCCTCCAGCCAGCCGTGTGGCGTCCACACCTTTTCCTGGTTCCGTTGCTCTTGGCTTCATGGTGTCTCTAGAAGACAGACGAGCCGGGACTTGGCAGCCTTCCCACGGCACAGGAGGGGGGCGCTGAGTGCAGGAAGACGCAGTACAGCAGCCAGCGCCGCCTCCCGCCCCCCGTGTGTGTGGGCTTATCATGGATCTGTATGTCCTTGACCTTGTCTTTCTCCTCCACGCCAATGGTGGGCTCCACCAATTCCTTTCTCTGATGCGTCTCATCACCCGCAACTTAAATGAACAAATGTACATGCCGTTTTCTGAGGTGGTTAATTTAAACGCTGTGCACAGTTGTACTTGTTTATACACTTAAATTATAGCACAGATTGGTGGGCACCAAGCTTGAGGAAATACCTCCGTTTCCTGCTATACTGTGTTAACCGACCGTGCCACTGCCTGGCTTATTTAGACAGATGGCATCTGAGGCCCAGGGTCGCTAGGAGACAGGCGCATGCTCCGGCTGGGCTCCTGCTGTGGGCGCTGCATGCATTTTTTTTTTGTTTTTCACAGACCTTGGCCATTTATGTATAAAGTGGGGTGCCGGACGGCAAGGACCCGGGGAACTAGGAGGCTACAGGCCAATGACGTCGTCCAGCTCGAGGTCCGCGTTGGGGCGGCAGCGGGCCCTGGGGTGCTGCACCTTGGGGCTGGGGTCTATGTCGGGCTTGGCGGCAGCAGCCCCTGGGCGCTCTGCGTCCGTGACGCCCAGCACCGCGTCCAGCATGGAGGGGCCCAGATCCAGGTGGAAAGAGCAGCGGGTCGGTGGGCGCTGGCGTGCGGAGGGCGGGCGGTGGGGGCTGCGGCAGCGCGGGCGGCGGCGCGGGGCGTGGAGCCCCAGCGGGGGGCACCCGGGGGTCGGGGGGGTGGTCCCTCTCCGTGGCGGCTCAGGAACGATGTGTCCCCAAAGGCGTCGCCACCTCGCCCCATGTGCAGCGTGTGCCGGAAGTCGCCGAGTGGTGCGGAGATGGAGAGGGTGGAGACCAGGGCTATGGGAGTGGCAGGTACGACAATCGACCTGGAGGATATGGATACGGATATGGATATGGAAGGTCCAGAGACTATGGTGGCAGAAGCCAGGGTGGTTATGACCGCTACTCAGGAGGAAATTACAGAGACAATTACGATAACTGAGATGAGGCATGCACACCTAATGTAGATACACAAGGAATAAAACTTCTGATCCAGGATCGTCCTTCCAAATGGCTGGATTTATAAAGATTATTGGAGCTGCACTGAAACATCTGTTTTAGTACATCGACTTCTATTTTTTGAATTCAGCTCCCAAGGTAGCTTGTTAAAAGACCTTTGAGAAAGCTCCACATGTTTTAAAAAGTTTTTTCTCCCATTTAAAGATAACTTCTGGAACATTTCTAGAGTTCAGGTGTTTTTCGTTCACCAGTTTTTGAATTGGGGCTCTTGGGATTGGTTCTGGCAAAAAAAAAAAAAAAAAAAGGGCCAGGCTGATGTTTTTTTCCAGAAATGTGTGCCTAGGGGCATTTAAAAACCCATACACAATGTTTGTCACGGTAAGAAAGCAATTTCCAATTGTAAATTAAGAAACCAACATGATTACTTTGAGGGTTTTTTTTACTGAGGATCGCCACACTGATTATATAGAAGTTTCTTAAAAATATTTGTGAATGTCATTTTTTTTAATACTGGAAGAAAAAATATTCTGTTGTGTCTCGGTGTTTAGGATGTTCTTCATAGAGCTGATTAAAAAGATAAAACCTGAAAAAAAAAAAGGAGCTTTTTTTTTTTTTTAGATTATCAACTATTGATTTATTGCTTTTAATATGATGAAACACCAGATTTGACAGCTAAATTAGCAGTAGGATACAAGTACATTTTTATCTTTAATCATTTTTATAGAGTAGGGTATGTACATATCCATATAAAAAGAGACTATGGCAGATGCCTCCTAGAATCAACCAGTCCTTGTAAACATTGCATTTGTGCAGATTTTCATACTTTGATTCCAAAATTGAGACTAAGATTAAAGGCAAATTTAGTAGCAAAAAAAAAGTCCAGTTTGACTTCTTGCAACATGTTACCACTGCTCTCTTCAGAAAACAAAAAAAACCTAGCAGCACAAAGACTGAGAAGGGTCAGACTGGGAGGCAGATTGTCTCTGCCTCTGGCCCAGAAGAACCTAAGCACTGTGCTATCCAGAGGGGCTTTGGACCACCAGAAAGATGAGGACATGGGGAGGAAGAAGCCACAACCATCAGCAATAAAGTTGATCCCAAGAAAAAAAAAAAAAAAATTTTTTTTACGAATGAGGCAATTTATTAATCCAGCATCATTTGTTCTAATGCTTCTTCTTGGCAGCTGCCACCTGTCCAGCAATTCTGTCCAGATCTCTCTGTCCCTGAGGTGTCAGTTTGCGGCCCCCATCCTGATCCTTCTCCACCATTTTCAGCCCCTCCAGAGCTTGGAGGACCCGGCGGGCCACGCTCTTAGAGCCTCTGCTGAAGTGGCTGGGCATGACACCGTTTCTCTGCCGTCCTCCATAGATCTTGGTCATAGAGCCGACCCCAGCGCCACCTCGGAGGTACAGGTGCCGTGCTGTGGAAGCAGCTCGTGTGTAGAACCAGTTTTCATCGTAGGGAGCAAGCTCTTTATGCTTGGCCAGCTTTCCAAGGATATGCTGCAGGTTTTGGGGGTACTTCCACAAATATTTTCGGGTCATTGACACATCCCTGGGATAACACAGCATACCCAAGGGACTTCTTTGATGAGCAAAATACTCATTTTAGATGTTTAAATTTAGCATATTTAGCAAATCATTAGTATTTGATAGTCTAATCTTGTGTTCACAGATTGAGCAGTGGCCCTCGACAGACTTGTGAAGGGTAAGGTGTGGGCCCGCAGCCCTGTTTCCTATAGCATCCTCTCCCTCTATTGTGCCCAGAACCGGCCACCCCTGAGACTCCTCCTCCCGCTGACAGTGAGCTGCTTCTCCTTGATGGCTGGGTCTTTGGAGAACCTCGCCTTTCGTGGCCCACCTGTGACCATGCCGTCCTCACACCCATTCAGGAGGAGGGTCCCAAGACTGCTTGCCTTAGGGACGGAATTAAACTAAAAAGCCACCTCTGGGCTAAGCTTTTGAAAGGAGAGTTTACAAGACAACATGATCTTGACTATGGGAAATGTCATTCTTTTTTTTCTTTTTTTTTT
>PVKE010052377.1:0-10354 GCA_004027555.1 Craseonycteris thonglongyai
TCCTTCCTTCCTTCCTTCCTTCCTTCCTTCCTTCCTTCCTTCCTTTTTTTCTTTCTTTCTTTCTTTCTGTCTTTCTTTCTTTCTTCTTTTTTTCTTTCTTTCAAGATTTGTCTGCAACAAGGGTCCTTTATCACATATTACTGGATCAGTTTTGATCACAGGAAGTAACAAGGAGAACACAGTGAGACTTCATAATCCTTGTAGGATTATTTTGTTTGGGGGTGGAATGGGCTTTTAGTATTTCTTTAAAGTTTGCCAGACAGCATTTATTTGATTTAAAAAAGTGTATTGAGTAGGTAGAAGATATTTGTAATCTTGAAAAATATTTATCAGAAGGTAAAAGCTGACAATGGCATAGCCAGTCAGGCACAACCACAAAGAGATTACACATGAAAGATGCTGCACACTGTGCAGCAGAATCACAGCTGAACACATCTCTGAGTTCCCTAAGTGTGTCTGAGAAGCATGCCCAGTGGTGGGTGGCTTCTGGCTGGTGAGAGCTGGTGGGAGGTCTGGGAGAGACCATGTCCACCTCAGAACCGCCCGTGTGCCCTGTGAATGGCAACACTGGGCTCCAAGAAAAGTCTCTTCAGAGAATATACTTCTGTGAAAGATGTGCATGTGTCTTTTTTCTTTAATAAAGATGTGGGTAGCCCAAATAACTATAATCTGCTTGATTTTTCTTCCTCAGCTACTGGAGTAGAAGGTTTTTAAATTGGTGGCCTGTAATGGGATTTTAAGGCTGGTACTGGGGAGTCCCAGAATCTGTTCAGTCTCTGTTTGGTGAAGGTTGTTTTCAGGTTGTGACTTTAAAGTACTTTAGTGGGTATAATATGGACCAGTTTAGGAATTTAGTTGGAGACCCTGTACAGCTGTCACTATGGAGAAAGAAAACGTAAGTGATAAAATCCACATAGGAAATTTAACTTGCTTATGTGCTTGGGATCATTACTTATATGAATTACAAAATTAATATTTTATGTTTGATGGCTAAATTGGTTATTTTTAGATTTATTTTTTGTTATTAAATTTGTTTGTGTGACATTGGCTACTAAATTATATAGGTTTCAAATGCACAATTCTACTTATATAATACATCATCATGTGTTGCATTGTGTGCTCACCACCCAGAGTCTGTTCTCCTTCCATCATTATATATTTGACCCCACCTCCCTTCTTCACTGCTCCCTCCCCCCTTACCTTCTGGTAACCACTAACCTATTGTGGTTATTATTATTATTATTTTTTAACAAAACGTTTGGATCACTTATGGAAGTATACATTTTATCAAAAGTTTGTCCAGAAGCTTGTTAACATTTCTCATCCCCAAATGCATACAACTCTCCTACGTTATAAAAACATGAGGTGATTGATGAATCATAAATAGTGAGCTAGCTCAAATCTGGATTTATAACTCGTTTCTTATGTAATGAATTCACTCCCCCACCCCCTGCCCCAGCCTGCATTGGTGTGCCTAAATCAAGATGTTCTTCTAAAACATCCTCAGTTGCTCTTGAGGTTCTTTGTTAAAGCAGACTTCCCATCTGGAGGGGCGGCGGTAGTATTTGCAGTATATCTCTCAGGAGACCTAAGGAGGGATGAAGAAGTGAGTGAGCCCTTGGAGCAGAATGGCTGAGTGGGCCACTCACATATTGTCAAAACCAAATGGCTTGATTTCTCTCAAAAGAACAGAATTGTGATTCTGCATACGGATGCTACTGCCAGTTGAAAATGGGGAGAGGGGGTGTAAGTTTCAGCAGCCGTTGGTATATTTGCAGTGACCTTGGTTTTAGGGTCTGCTGGCTCATGCAGATGAGAGGCTTGTCAAGGATCCAGCTCAGTGCTCAGCTCCAGCAGGCTGACTCAGAAACTTCAGACCAACAGGGGAAGGATACTTTAAATATGGCTAAAAAGAAATACTTGAAATGTGATAATAGCCCACATTTTTGTCAACAGTGGTTCCATTATTCAGGGGTCTCCAAACTTTTCAGCCTTAACTAACTAGGCTGCATTAACTATCAAACAGCAGTTTGAGGGCCGACTACACATTCAAGGTCCAAATAAAAAAGAATCAAAACATAGATGTTGTTTTTAATTATTTATTTAATATTATTTTATTCAGATGAAAAGGTCTCCACGGGCCAGATGAGAGGGCCTCGCAGGCCGCATCTGGCTCGCGGGCCGTAGTTTGGAGACCCCTGGGGACATGAAGGGCTTCAACAGGACAGTGAAATTGAAAGCGTAGAGTTGTATAGTCTATGTATGTCCTTCAGAATGTGACACCAGTTTAAATGATCCCACACATGGGAAAATCTGTAGAAGACGTAGACGGCACCATCACAAGTGCTCTAGGTGTCTGGAAGGCCTTATGTGCTATGGCTGCTTGTGTTTCTGTTAGGAAAAAGGAATTTATAGAAGGGAAGTAACAGATATTCGGGGGAGATACTTAGAGCCACATATGTACTGAGGGAAGGAGCAGTGTTTAGTTTGCAAAAGGACGGGTGGGGGTGGTACAGAGATTGGTCAATCATTGGTCAATCGTTTATATGAAACACTCCACAGCAGGGCTAGATCTGAGTCTTCATGTGGTCACTGGGTGGTTACCGATCATCTCTGCTGTGGGAATCATAACTGCACCCACCTCATAGGTTATGGTGAAGACTGAATGATCTATTATGAGGAAAACGCTTTCAGTAGTGCCTACACATCGTAAGTGCTATATTCATGCTCATTAAACCAAAACATACATACTTGGTATGGCATGACGTTCTTTATACTTGGATCAAGACTGATGTTTAGTACAGAAATGGAGAAGATAGGTGAGAATTATTTTTGTTTTGTGCCACCCAGCATTGCATGTGTATAGTCTTTCTCCACAGCACACATTTGAGTCGATTCAGCTCCTTGTCCCTGGCGCTCCCCCAGGTGGGAATCATGAAGATACAGGCCTTCACACCCTGTTGGAGGCTACCTGAACAAGGCCTCTTTTGAAAGCCAAGCAAGTAAAAGCCTCTCAGGTCTACATTTGAAAAGTGTGACTGTCCGATAATCAAGAAACTAGCATAGCCTAGTTAGAGCATTAGTTTAGGTCAGACATGTAAAGAAAGTTAAGTCATGTTCTACCTCTAAAAAGAAAGCCAATACTGTTTAGAACAGGTACCATTTTGTTATTAAGGATACACCCTAGCCCTGTTTCTAGAAGCACTGTGTGATGTATCGATGAGTCAAGCTCCATTTCCTTCTGATAAACTAGCCAAGTTTAATTCTCTGTGCATACGCTTGGTGAGGATAAATCACTAGAAGATCAGAACTACTACATTCTGATGCTGTGATCTATTTTTGACTGAGGGAGAAGGCTTGGATTAGAAGAGTATCATTTTGACAAGCTATGCAAAATTTCTCTGATTCAGCAACATTTTAGTGCCATGATGACTGAAAGAAAGATGAACGAAGGCAGACCTTTACTTTAAGAAAGTGATCCGGAAATGTCACCTTTATTCGCAGACAGGTAGGAACTCCTAAAGAAAGAGGCTCTGGCGCACTAACGCTGTATGGGGTGCGCAGGTAGCGCAAAGGTTAACTGGATTATAAAATCCAGTGTTCCCACAGTATGTGTAACTGGTGACTGGGGAGGCATTTGATTTCTTATGAAAGTTGCTCTGGCTTCCAAGAAGGGGTCTCAAGACTGTAAAGCATCACACGAAAGCACTATTTTAAACCTCAGTGGCAGTGGGTAGCCTTCATGAATGCTGTGCTAGGGGAATAACTGCAATGGAGAGGAGTTGGTCTATTGTGTAAAAATGAAGCCACAAACATAGAAAATTGGACTTCCCATGAATCATTTGTGATATGCAGACACAGAGAATATTAAATTAGAAACCCTGCACCTAGAAATGGTCCATGTTTTGAAAGGCGGGTGTAGTTAGCTTTATGACTTGCAGTTTAAAGTGACTTACCTTGACTCATCTCAGGTACCACTCCTAAGGTGTACTGAAGAAGCAGTTCTGCCCATGTGCAGTTGGGGAATGGAGATGATTAGAAGCAAATAAGCACCCTGTTCTAAGGGATAGTACTAATATCTACTCTTGTGCAGAGCTGACTTGGAAAACATATATTTTTAAAGATTTATTTTGAGAGAGAGAGAGAGAGAGAGATAAAGAGACAGAGAGAAGGGGGGAGGGCCCAGAACAGTCTCCATAGTTGTACATCATTGGTTTTTCCACATTGTTTCATTCCACAGGTGGGAGTGGGGCTGCACAGAGCAGGAACTGGGCCAGGGTCTTAACCTCAGTAAGAACCGAACTGGGAGCACTTCCCAGTTCAGCATATGGGTCCTCATGGGCCGGGACCAGGATTCGATCCTCAGTCCCCAGGGCTGCAAAGTGAGCACTTAACCCACTGAGCCATCTCAGCTTCCCCTCTCTATATTTTTTTCAAACTGATTTTTCCTTCAACGGGGTGTTTCTTCTTTATAATCTAGGGAGGGTTGGGATAGGGAGAGAACATGCTTTACACACAGTAAACTCATGGATGTGCTTTTATTAATCTAGATTGGGAATTGGGACTCACTTGTTGGAGATCTGAAGAAAGGCCAAGTTTCATTATGTCTGAACAGCATGATCCTGGAGGTGGTCGCACCCAGACATTGTGAGACTCAGTTTTTGTGGCATAAACAATACATTCCAAAATGTGGCCTTAAAATTTTAATATCTTGGATGATTTCAAAGTTTATTCTCCTCAAACTTGGATTTATAAGCCATTAAGAGTTTAATAAGAATAATTAGTGAAATAAATAATAACGATTGAAGGAAATGTTTCAAATTAAGTTCTTATCACTCTCTCTGAAAAGACACACTGAACCATCTCCAATGAGCCAGGAATGGTTTTCAGGGCTGTACATTGACACTTAATTTTCACAACTACCTTCTACACATGGCAATACTATCATGCTTGTTTTATATATGAAGATATGGAAAAACTCTGAGTGGTGGGGACAGGACCCAAACCCTGTGTCCAACACTAGTCCGTTCACTTAGGCCTCACAGCCAGTGGCCAAGCATGTTTGGAAACAGCTTCTGCTCCTGCACTCGAGAAAGATGAACTCAGTCGCTTAACATTTCTGTGTTCACTTAGGATGTGTTAATAGTGATAGTTTTTACCCAAAGTTACGTTTGGAACAGTGCTTGCAGCTCTTCCACCACCCAACACCAGTCAGAGCCCCCACAAAGCCGGTGGGGTCAAATCTCCCACATCAGTTTGTTCCCTTCTGGGCTGCATACATTTTCACTGGAGTGTCTTAACCTAGATGGGGCGAGAGTGTATCAGAGCCAAAGAATCCTCACAATTATAGAAAACTCCTATACGTTTCTTACTTTTCATTCACAAAGGAAGCAGCTTTATTTTGCCCTCTAAATAACTTACCTGATATATACCCACTAAACAAAAAATTCCAAACAATATAAAACCATTGTAAACAAGAACATAAAAATCAAGTTAAATCCTGAAGTGGTACCATTACTATTTTGGTGAACAGCTTTTTATGCATTTCTTTCTATATACACACAAATACAACATTATTTTACACAAATAGGATCATATCATGTGCTATCTTTTAATACAAAACTTTAAATCATTTTTTACTCTTTCTTGTTTTTTCCTCTTCTTCTTATATTTCTCTCCCACTATAAATCCTCCTCCTTTACCTAAGGGAACCCATGTTAATAATCTTGTGTTTTTCTGTGCTTTCTTCATACTTAATCTAAAATATATATAACATATCATACATATACATCATTGCTTCATTTATAAAATATATACATGTACATATAAAATTTGTTGTCATTGTCTTATAAACAGTAGATCAATTGCATATTTGGCTGTATCTTGTTTTTCTCACTTAACAAAACCTCATAAATATTTCCTAAATCAGTCAGATCGAATTCTTTCTTTTAATGATGATATTATAGTCCATGAGCTGAAAGTAGCTAATACCTTTCAACCTTACCCAAATGATGGACATTCATTTTGTTTCTTTTGTTCTAAATTAATTTTAAGGTTTTTTGTTTCTTCCCCCCAGCAATCGAGGTATCTCAAATATCTTGCCTGTGATGAAAAACTAGAGAAAGCTATTTTATATCTTACATGTTTGATATTGATTGAAAATATTTTCAATATCAATTTATAGAACAGACTATGCAAAATGATTAGTATATAGTATTGCATCTGACAAAGTGAATCTTTTTCTTTGACCCTAGACTGTACAATTTCACTGTTAAGTTTTAGTAAAATTGTTTACAGTTCTTAATAAATCACACAATTAGAAAAAGCACTGGAATAAAGAAATTACTGCCTTATTGTTATTATTATTATTTTTTGAAAAGTGTGCCAACATCTAAGGGGCCAGTAGTGGCCAAAAGAATTGAATTTCTTATGAATAGACTGTGTTTTATGGAGCAGACCAGATAAGGCAGGCCAGATGCTTGTAGCTCTGATATACGATTGCTTTTGCATTCACTGTGAGCGAAGGGCAATAGGAGGAGAAACAATACCAGCCCTGGTATTGTGTGTGATGCATGGGGTCTGATTGCAGGCAGAATGGTTCAGAGGAATCTAGGAAATAGTGATCCCAATCTCATTGTGTTTAAGATCAGGATGAAAATGAAAGTGAAACAAGATAGAGCAGAAACAAGTAAAGTTTGGAATGGCTGGTTTTAATGGAATACAGAAATTGTTTAGAATAGATGAGGACCTGATGGAGGGAAAAATAAGACATGGCAATACAATTTCTCTGAACGTCATGACAATGCCTGAGTGAATTAGCCAACTAATAATTTAATAATAATAGTTGAAACAAGGCAAAGGGAAGGGAATAAAGAATAATGTATTAGACAAAGTAAGATGAAAAGTGTCCTAATAAAAGTATTAGTGGTTGAAAGTTGCTAAAGGTAAAATCAGAATAAAACAAAACGTAGCTATAAAGGTGCCTGAATTTTTCCCAGACACCGAGAGGCAGTTGGTGAGAGAAAGCTTTTTGTCATGGAGATTATGGGGTAGGTGAAGATTTGCATTTTGGAAAGCTGGATTTGTTTTCATAGAGGAGCAAGGGAGCAAACAAAGTATCAAAGATTCTGAGAACAGAGTCAAGGAAATGGATGAGAGAGAGAAGGAGAGTGAGAGAAAGACACTTGTTGGATAATAAAGATGGAGTATGTCTATTCAGTGTTTTTTTCTTCAAGTGTAACCTAAGGTCTAACAGAGAAATCTCTAACAAAATTTCTCTGTCAATGGATATTGAGATTGTTTTCGTGTCTTGGCTATTGTGAACAATGCTGCAATGATTATAGGAGTGCTATTATTCCTTTGAGATCATGATTTTAATTTTTTTGATAAATACCCGAAAGTGGGATTGCTTGATCATCAGGTAGTTCTATTTTTAATTTTTTGGGTACCTCCCTATATTTTTAAATAGTGGGTGCACCATTGTGCTTGCTCACTAACAGTATACATGAGTTCCAGTTTCTCCACATCCTCACCAACACTTCTTGTCTGTTGTTTTTCTGAAAATTGGTGTGGGACGATATCTCATTACAATGAAATACTATTCAGCCTTTAAAAAAGAAGGGCATTCTGTATTACATAATAATATGTGCGTCTTGCAGACATTGAATTAAATGAAATAAGTCAGTCACAGGAAAACAAACACTAAATGATTTCACTTACAGGAGGAATCTAAAACAGTCAAACTCATAGCATCAAAGAGTGGAGTGGTGGTTGCTAGGGGTTTGGGGGAGGAGAAAATGAGAAGTTACCAATCAAGGAACACAAAGTTTCAGTCAAGCAAAATGAATAAGCTCTAGAGATCTGCTGTACAACATTGTACTTATAGTCAACAATGATATATTATACACTTAAAATTTTGTTAAGAGGGTAGATATCATGTTAAGTGCTTTTTCTACAATAAAATAATAGAAATAGAAAGTCTTAGTGTTAATGGGAAGGTCCTCTAAAGGTTTAGATGAGTTTTTTGTCATAAATTTAGAATTAAAAAAAAAAAGAAATGTAAAACTATTTATTGACCACTGTTTACCAGTATTTCTAATAAAGTAAACAATATAGAGTTCAATGACATTCTGATTACTGCAAAGTTATTGTTTTTCCTGGCTTCTGTTGAATCAGTAACCCAAATACTGAGATTGAGTCTATGAGTTGGAATAAAGAAAAAACATGCTGGTCAAGAATTTAATAATTCTAGAGTTTGGGCACCAAATTTTAGGCACTTAAAAATAATGAATACATAAAATTGACTTGTCAAATATGGGTTCTTGTTTTGTCAATTTTAAACACCCCCCCAAATTAGCAAAGTTATCATTCAACAAGTATCAGCTGAAGAAATATTTACTTTCAAACTTATGGTGGATACCTAATGCAGATAAAGTTGTGACTACTGTAAAAGCTTAGTCAAAGGCATCTAATTCACATCATAAAGTTTGCTTTAATAAATTAAATCAAGATGTTTTCTACTTTTGATATATTATGGTGATAGTTTCTTAAACAGTGAAATGATATAAACAAAAATGTTAAAAATAAAATGGATGTTCTATGGATATCTTAGATTCTGCCTGACCTTAAGCATAAAAGAAAAGAAATTGAGAGCAATAACTACATATTCAAAATCCAACACTCATTGCTTTGTTTAAGCTTGTATGAAATATGCCACTATTGCTATTGGAAGTTGAGAATAGTCTATAACAATTTTTAAACTATTTTAGAAACAAGTAAACATGGGTATGCATCTTAAATATAAACCTGAGGTAGCTTTAAAGATGACAGTTGTAGAAAGAAAATGACATAGCTTTTGTGTAGATATTTTAGCATGTAATTTTCAGCACACAATCCATATAATCAAAAGGTTTGAGATGACCTTGAGAGGTCGTCAGGCCCATCCTTCTGCTGTTATGGAGAATAGTTAACATAAGGTACTATGTAATGACAGGCATAGGCAGGTGACATGAGGGCAATGACTGCCTTATCTAAAAATAACATTATTTTCAATATAATGAATGGTCTTCTAGCAAATACATGGCTCTTTTGAAACTTGTCTAAATTGTGTATGGTAAATAATTCTGATTACATTGCATTTAGCTTTATAAATTGCAGTTGCATCATCATGTGGTACAAAGAAATGATTTCATGTAGCCATCAAGGATATATATTGAAATAAAAAAAATGTTTTTTTTTAATGACAAAACTTTCAGAATTTATGCTTTGGTTTAGAAAAGCTTTGTATATGGCCCTTGGCTCTAAATATGATGATCTCTTACCCTGGCTTTTATTTTAGATTAGATTGTTAGTCTGCTTTGCAATTTGGGACAACATTTCTTTGAACATAATTTCATAGCAGTGTTAACTTTGAATAAATCAGTTGGATTCTAGGGATACAGATGGCAGAGTGGAGAAGGATCACAGAATATTCCTCCCCTTAAAGCTTAAAAACATTGTAGAGTCTGGCCCCGAATTCCCAACAGCAGTCAAGTAAGGAAAAGAGCATGCTTTCTTATTAATGAATTTTAAAATGTGGTGGTGAAAGAAATAGACAGGAGGTTCTGGAACAGAGAGGTATTACTCTTTACTTTGCTCTCAGTTCTCAAGAAGCAGTGCAAAAGATAATTGGGAACAAGAAAAGAAAAGAAACACAAAAGCAATTCTTTCTAATATCCTATTTGGGAGAAAATTGAACAGAGAGCAGTTTTCCTGAATAAAGTCAAGGAAAACCCCTCTAAAACCAGAAAATATATCTCCAGTAGAAGTAAGAAGGTTTAGAAGCCAGCCTTTGCCATTTTCCAAAGCATAGAGAGGGTTGGACACACTCAAGACTAAGTAGAGTGACTGTGGTAGTGGACATTTGATGGAATTCAGCAAAGAAGCCCAGAACCCAGTTTCCTCGGCAAAAGTTGTACCCAGCCTCACCAAAGGTTGACCACTGTCTTATGTGAGAATTCATTTTATGTGAACTTGGTTAAACCATGGTACACAGATATGTGGTCAAACATTAGTCTACATCAAGGGTGTCAAACTCAATTAAAACACGGGCCATTTGGTGCAACAGGCAAGATTCATGAGGGCCACATCACATCTACAAACGTCGTCGGAACTGAGTCAGCGCGTTTATACACGCCCACAGGTCCCCAGGAAAGGCACTGGGACACGTGTATACTCGTCTTCAGTAGTTAAAGGGTTAACAAGGGAATTGTGCGTACGGTATTGCCTCGATCTCCCCTAAGCGCTATTTTCTTCATAACAATTTTTTCTATTTTCATTTTATTTCAGAGCATCGTGGGCCACAAAAAATTACCTC
>PVKE010052378.1:0-10354 GCA_004027555.1 Craseonycteris thonglongyai
GCCACAATTACTACATTAAAAAGTCAAATAAAAAGTACAGGGAAAGAGCAAGAGAGGGACAACAGCTAGGCATCCACTATCCTTGCAACCCCGTATCATTAGAGATCAACTGCTATATCTGGAAAGTGAGAAAATTCATGTAAGATGTGATTTTGCATCATGATAAAAATACTTCTGATCAGTGCTCCTGATACCCATCTGGGGGAGAAAACAAATTAAGGTTATAAAGTTGGAGAAAGAAACATACTGTAATCAATCATAATCAGTGGTGTAAAATATATTACTAGAAGACGACATGACAAAGGGCTTTATTTGTCAATGCTTTCATGACCTTAAAATTCTGGGGAGTTTTGTGTAAGCCTGAGAAATTTGCGTACCATTAATAAAACTTTTGCTTGTATGACAACAGTATAAAAAAAAGAAATTAAAGAAAAACCAAGAAAGTATCACCTTAATGTCTTGGTTCCTTTGGTTACTAAATGTTAAAATGCACATGCTATTGAGAGCAAGGTGCTATGAGACAGATCACAGACAAGACAACGAAGAAAGAATAGCCCCCGTCCTCAGAAAGCTTACTTCAGCAAAATTCTCAGACTGTGAAACCAATAGCAAATTTCTAAGCAATCGAACCACTAATTTCTGGTCCTAGCAACTAATCAATGGTTATCATACACATGGCACTGTCAAGCTATTCACTGTTAGTTTTTGTAGATGGAGGACCAGCAATAGTTCTACGTTTAAAAATCAGTGAAGTATTCTAAGTAACGCTCCTTCACAAGTGGCTAGAAACACTGAAAGGCTGGTGAGGAATATGCTTTGCCTCCTGGGAACCCTCTAAAAGCTGTGTAAGCCATCTCTGAGAGTTCAGGAGCATATTTCAGTTGACTATCCACCTTTAGAAACAGATGGCTCTTTAAGTATTGAAATGAGGGTTTAATGTACATTATAACCAATAGTACTTGAGATGAAAGTTAAATGACCCACTACCCCCCTCCCAGGTACCAAGAGGGGTCAGATTTCCATTTATGAGCAAGTCTTTGGGGGTAGGCAGCATCCCAATCTCAGACTCTCTTTTGCGGCTGCTTCATGGATGGCTGAGGGGAACACTTCAAAAATGAACCAACTAAACAAACTTCCCAGCAGCACTTGACAGAGCTACACCTATTCTTCCCATTTCCAAAGCAGTAGAGAATTAATTACCAGTTCTATGGATCTATTGTAAGTATAATAGACTAAAGAGCTATCACAGACACATTTATTGTAGAAGCACAATCCCAAGAGTGTCTAGTGGAGGGCCAAAACGATTAACACAAATGCTTTGTCAGATCAAAGATAAAACCTGCACCGCCCAATTGAGGAATGAATTAGAACAGTGGGTTATCTTTCAAATTAACCAGGGCAGTTAGTGAGGAAAATTTCATGAAAGTGTAATTCTTAGCCTTTGTGAATCCACACAGCAGGCATTCTGCCAGCTGACAAGATGATGAAATTTCCATGCTTAAAAAAAGCCCTCTTCATTTCCCAATTTAGATTAGCTAGTGTTTCTCTCCGTGTGTGTGTGTGTGTGTGTGTGTATGTGTCTATTTGCTCTTCTAGAACATATCAATTTTTCACTGTAAAACTGAATCTTTCAAAAACATCCTTAAAAGCTTGGAGATATAATCTATAAACGGGCTTTTTATGATAAAAAAAAATACATCAGTTCAATTTTAACTTTGTACAGAGGAACCAACAAGGACCAGGGCACAAAACCCACTTGCAAATTAGAGCTTTCTGCGATACCTCAAAGTCTTTCAAGGCTTCATTAAATCTTGGGATAATGCACTAAAGTTGTTATCCTCCTAAATAAATTAATATATTACTTAAAATATCCTGCTTGGTGCTTTTGGTCTGTCTATGCATACTGATATTTACATTTTCTAGGAAACAAGAATTTGACGGATACAATCATTCCTATACAGTGAGACAGAAAAAAGCATTTCCTCTCCTATTAAAAGAGCCAGTATTAAAACACTGTAAGAGTCTCAGATACATAAAAAGTTTAATGTTTGTTATATCACACTTAGTCAGTACTATTTATTCATGACAGAAAATAACAGAATGTGTAATAAATTTTTTAAAAGAAAAGTGATTTGGGAGGTAGCTGGGATGGCTCAGTGGGTTAAGCACTTGCTTTGTAGCCCCAGGGTCCAAGGATTGAAACCTGACCCTGGCCTGTGTGGACCCATATGCTGAACTGCGGTGTGCCCCCAGCTCATCTCTTGCTGGGGGCAAGCTTTCCATGTGGGAGGGCCCTGGTTCGGCCCCCAGCTCATGCGGGTGTGCCTCCCATGTGGGAGATCCCTGACCAGTTCCTGCCCTGCACGGCCCCCCACTCACCTGTGTAGAATGAAACTATGTTGAAAACTGATGATGTACAACTAGGGATACTATTCTGGGCCCCCACCCCCCACCTCTCTCTCTCTCTCTCTCTCTCTCAAAAACAATAAAATAAATCTTTTTAAAAAAGTGATTTAGAAGTATACTTTGTTACTGTAAACATTTGTCCCTTTGCTCCTGACAAGCCGATTTCTTGGTGATCTAGAACAGGGGTCTCCAAACTTTTCAGCCCGAGGGCCGCATTAACTATCAAACAGCAGTTATATCACCTCATTGACTGTGAACAGAAGTAGAAAAAGTAAGTGGCTGATCTTGGCAGGATACACGTAAATTTCCGTAATTTTTTTCTGTAGATGAAAAGGTCTCCATGGGCCAGATGAGAGGGCCTCGCAGACCGCATCCAGCGAGTCCGAGATTGTCTCCATCCAGAGAGTCTGAGATTGGGCTGTCGTTTGGCGACCCCTGATCTAGAACTATATTCCTTGGCAGGTTATAATGTTTGGTCAAGTATTAATACCATACTCTTCTACTGTCTTCGACAAGCTCCTTCTTTATGGAGATGCCTTCCTTTCTCAATGTGGTTTGTTCTTTCCCTGCAGGGATTTTATGACTAAAATAAAAAAAGAAAATATTGAGACTTTTGCTTTCAGTCTACTAACAACTTTAATGTCCATAGGGTAGTATTTTTTAACTTGCAAAACAGGAGGAAACCCCTTTGGTCATTAGCTTCAGAGAACAGCCAATCTCAGTTAAGGCACACCTTGGAGATAGTATGAGTTCAGTTCCAGACCACCGCAATAAAGTGAGTATCACAATAAAATAAGTGGTATATAACCTCTGTGCTGGTACAGAGTCTTGCCTTCAATTTGTAAAAAAACACAACACCTGCGAAGCCCAATAAGGTAACATGCAATAAACCAACGCATGCCTGTTAGTACAAATAACCTTGTTTCCATTCATTTGGTGAATTGATCTCCAGCTTTCCACCATCACTGTGGTATATAGCACACTGAACTAACTGTGATCACTATCACTTGAGGAATAATTTCAAAAAAGAAACCCAACACCATGTCCCACTACCTGCAAAAATTTAAGTGTGGGGTGAGAAGGAAAGAACAGTCTACCAATGAAGAGAACCTAGAGGTGCATGAGCTTTGTGTATCAAAGCTCTGATCTTGAGAAGACCTGAAACATTTGTTCAGCATGGAATCATGAAAAGAACAAATAATGCATTTCTTTGTCTCCCATCTAACTGCATGTGACTAAGATCAAAAAGTAGAAATAAATCCCTAATACTGAGGACAGTCATATCAACCTTCAATTTTAAGTCACATTTGGATATTTTAATTAGAAATCCCTTAGGAAAGTCAATCAAGTACGCAGAGTAACTACAGGAAAACTGTTACTTGTGGTTAGTGGCATGGCGGGCGGATAAGACAACTGAAATAAATGCTATGGAAGCCTTGGGTTAAATGTCTAGACCCATAAAACTAGGTTATTTATCTTGAAAAATACTCATAAAACCACCACCATGACATACACACACAATTAGGTTAGAAATCCATCTTTCAGTTAGGGCATATTTCTAACTATACAGATCATTTTTCTGCCTATTCCCAACGTAGTCAAAACAGATTGTCCCTTCTTATTGAAGGAAATAGATGAGTTTCTTCTAGTATTAACATTTCCATGGTGAAGATTTTGGTAGACTAAACATAGAGCGAAAACTCAGAATTCTTCCCAAGAGCCAAGAATCATGGTATGCTCACTGAAGTCCGTAAGTGAGGAGCTGAATAGTTTTGATTTGGGCTCTTCATGCTAAATAAAGGCCTAACATTTCATGTGCTGAACATTTCATCTACTATGCAATGTGAACCCACATATAACCTTTATTCCCATCCAACTGTTCATTAAGTACAGCACTACATTATTCACTAAAATGTTTCAGATTTCCCAAAATGTAGTCATACTTATTATTTTAAAAATATCTTCAGACAAACCTACTTGGGATATTTTGGGGGGACAAATACAATTATTTCACTCTAAAATCACAATACTGTAACTGTATTTTCACTCTGTCCTACTGATCTGATGCTCAATTTTTGTTTTATGAGATCCATTTAAAAAAAGAAAATGCTACATTATGTGTTAACTAACATATAAGTAGAAATTACAGAAAGATGTTGATGAGAGTCATGGGTCTTACCTTATTGGAACCTCAGCATTTTTGGAAATGTCTTGCCAATGTAACTTATTTAAATAAGTCACCAGTGAACTTTCAAGTAATAAAAATTTTGCTTAGATTACAAAGACATAATAAAACAATAAGAAAAGTAAAATGGAAACTGTGGAGTTTTTTTATTTTAATTTTTGAAGAGAAAAAACTAGTTTGTACAAAATGTGTTAAAAAACATAAAAACATAAAAAAAAAGCCTTATTTCTCACACAGACAACTTACTGTTCGGGCTTCTTTAGTATCTATTTTAAAACGTAGACATTCTCTTTAAAATGTCAGACAAATTGCATTTAAATTTAAAGGACGTTTAGTTTTATTTCTTCGGACAACTAAGCTATGAAATTATTTAAATTACCACATAAACACAAAGTCGTAGCTAGTAGGCAGTTTATTAAAATCACCACACATGATATTATGGCTCTACTGACCAAAGATAGACAATGATTTCCCTCCTCTGTCCAAACATCTGAGAGACTATTTCATTTACTCTTATTTAGATAACAACAAACTAAAACATTTTCTGATTATATTCTCATTGTTCCTTAAAAGCAAAAATTTCACTATTTAAAACATTCCTCATTAATGAAAATGAGCTAATGCTTAATAAAAAATCATTTTCTTCCCAAGTTTAAAAAAAAATTTCTAGTTACATAAAAACAAACAAACAAACAAACAAAAACCCACCACATTGTATTATTTTAAAACAAGTACCAAACCTAAAAAAGTTGTGCATGTAAGAAAGTCATTTTGGATACTTACTTCATAGTATTTTTTAATGCAGCGTCTAATGTCCAAGATCAATTTGTTGTTCAGTTGAACCATGAAGTTCAGAGGTGAGGCTGTGCAGCTGATGTTACTGCAACGGTACAAGCTGAGCTCCATATCAGTTCCCTACAGAAGTCAGGACAGAGCATTACACAAAAGGTTATCAAAGGTTTCTCATGCTTAAAAACGTACATGTTGCTGGGGAGGAGGGGAGTAAAATATTCTTAATTCATTTGACTGGTGAGTTTTAAACCCTATTTTCTCAACTGCTTTGCATCCAAAGATTCACTATATGACAGACTGAATGGCTAAGCTAATTTTCCTGGTGAAAATAACAGTGAAGTCACATTACTAGAAATAAACATCCTTTTTAGACATATTAATCAAAATTTAAATTTGCATTTATTCATTCCAAATTTGGACAAAGCAAGAGTGCTAATGGCATTAGTTGGCTTTCATACTGTCACCTTAATTTTAAGAATAAAGCCTAAAAATTAAGTGTTACACCACAAAGCAATCACTTATTGTCAGCTTAGTGGATCTACAATTTCCACCCCCACCTCCCCCAAAATGTGTTTGGGAAGGGAAAGGCAAGAAGAGTATAAAGTTGAAAGAATTATTAATAGTTAGAGAAAATGTCTTGTTTTGTTTTAAGTAAAGACAAAGCAAATATAATATGTAGGGAAACTGTTGGTGTTTCTGGAGCATTTGTTTTGCTTCTTGATACTTAAACATCTTGGTTTCCTGCTCCAATCTGGTACATAACCCTACCCGCCACACTAAGCAATTCCAGGTGGAAGAGATTTCAGAGCTTGACATCGGTTCTTCCAGTTAGCCCATCTGCAAGTCGTCAAGCCTCCATGCAATTAACTATCTTATTTACAGCTGTAATGAACCAAAACTGAAGGATTTAGCAAGTATTGCTGATCTGTGTCTGCCTCTTCCTTGCACTTGCTTTCAAAGACTGCTTTGTTTTGATTCAAAAAAATGCAAAACATCTGCTGTTTGTCCAAATTAACTTAAAATAATTACTTTTAATTTAGATAAAAGATGTAGTTTTTTTTCCATTTCAAGGTTTTACAGTTCTGCTGCCTACTCGTTTGCCAATGGCTAGTACATGTATAGATAGCACTGTGGAGGAATCAAGTAAACTGGCCAGGTTTCAAGTTTTGATCCAAGGTCAATGATACATTTTTTGGCAGTACTTCTTGAAAGGAATGTCTTCCTGCGACTTTGTTAATGCCTGACATGCAATGACAGCAGGGAAAGATAATCAGAGTACCTTTGTCAAAAAGGAGGCAAGTAGGATGTGTAAAGTTAAACAAAAACTTTTCAAATATACTTAGTTCCCATTAACTTGATTTAAGATAAAGAAAAATACTGTCCTAAGTCTTAATAAATTGGTTTGGGAGTAGGAAAATACAGGTTACTAATTAAGGAATTACAATAAAAATACTTTAAGATAATTTAGATATTTTAAGAGATTTCATTTAAAAACCAAGGACAAGCACTCTAGGAAGCCAAAAACAATATTCAAGCACATTCTAGTATGAACTTTCAAGCAGAAATAAGTAAGCTGTGAAGGCAGAATTCATATGATGCTAAAATTCGTTACAGAGATAAAAACAATGTGCATGCCCACCCCCACTTTTTATACATATAGGGGGGAGAAGAAAAGGCCTTACACTACTTTGCTTACCAAATGAAAAAAAGTAGCAAAAAGAAACAACTAACCGAAACCTCGAAGACACTTTCGTAAATATTCTCTGTTCCACACGCAGGGCATGGACATTTGAATCTGTCACAGTCTCTGTATTTCTCTTCATCGGGGAGCTGTGCTAGGCCAAGTAGAACATCATTCTCTTCCTCTTTATGATAATGATGAACTTTAAATTGAGTGGTGTCGAGTCCTATGAATGTAAAAGAAAAAACAAATTCCGAAAGGTATAATCATTTAAATTTCCTTATTCAAACAATATCCCAAAGAAAACTCAGGAAAGAATGATTTTAAATTAACGCATACACATAACCATTTGAACTCAAAATAGAGGCTCATGTCACATGGACAAATGGCTTCTCTTTTTCTAAGAGATTATAAATAAAGCAAGTAAATGGCATTAGAACAATGTAGAAATATGTATGTGGATGCTTTGGTTTGAAAGAAACTGCTTTTATAGGATGATTTTACTATTTTCTTAAAGTTACAGTGAAATTCTCAAATCAATGTGCACTGTTGTTAAGAAAATCTCTTCAACTCAAAGTATCACCATTAAAACTGAAAAAGGAGAATAAAAATCCAATTAAAGAAAACAAGTTCCCGGCTATAAGAACTCCTTCAAGTGTAGACACAACTGCTAACCCTGATTTCAAATGCACTGGTCAATTCCATCTTGGCTCAGTACTTAACAGCATGTAGGTTGCAATCTAATTCAGTAGTTAAAATTCAGTAGCAGCATCTAAGACAAAATGCGTTAGTGTTCTAAATTGAGAAATTTAAAATATGTGCAAAAAATAAATCTACAGATCCTATAGGTCAAAATGTCCCCAACAATCATGAAATCAAATATAACTTCCATATTTCAATCAAAATGACACAGGAAATCGACTGATGCATAGTTTATGCTATCTTGTTTCCCCAAACTATTTGAGAAAAGAAACATTTTTAAGGCCAACCAATTTAATTTACTCTTGGTCAAAGCATATCTGTTAAAATGCACTATTCGAGTTTACACTTACAGATAATTATTCCATACTATATCTTATAATGTTTTCTTGAATACATCCCTTAGCAATCCCTAAGAATTCTAGGCTGTTTAAAAGTCTAAGAAAAGCTGTCATATTTATTTTAGTATAAAGGCTATTAATATAAAACAGTCACTGAGCAGAAAGTTCAAATACCAAAAACATCTAAATATTGTTTTGATTCTTTCAACAGCTACATAGCTACATAGGTAGATAATCTAATAGATATATTTGGAATTCAGTGACAAGACCCTAAATCCTATTTGGTCAATGGTCAAGTGACTTCTAGTAACTATAAAAGATTTGCGGCTGACTGACACAGTGGAAAGGTGCTGAACAAAGAATGAGACTGAGACTTTGAGTCTCAGTTTGCTCACCTGTAAAATGGATATAGTATGCATTTTTGAAGTTTAAATCAGACATTAGAGGACAAATTACTTTCAATGGTGCCTATCCCATGGTAAACACTCAATAACTGTCATATGAATGAAAAATTAAAACAGTGAATCAACATCATTTAATCCAGATGATATTCATTCAAGTTTATGCATTTGGAAAAATATATAAAACACATGTTCATACTGCATGCATAGCAAGTTAATAGCTTCTTTGTAGGACTTAATCAAAGTGAATATTTCCTAACATGATATACAGTAAAAATAAACCAAAAAATACACATTCAGAACAACCTGAAATACTATTCTTGGTCAGTGACATAGATTATTGTAACACAGGCCACTTGGCCTGGAGATTCAATATACACTTTTATTTTACAAGTTACCCATCCCCTAGGAGAAGCATATTAGTGAAGTGTGTGGGAACATACACCCTCTCATTTAAAGGAGGTGCAGAGGAATTGAATGAGAGAGACCATGTCCGTGAACTATGCCATTTCTTCTCTGTAGTGAAGGCTAAATACTACAAATTCCTTAAACTCTAGTGGTGAATCCAACTGTATTAACAGAATGTCTTGCTTTATTTGCAATTATGAGAAGGTAGCCTCACCTCTTTTCTGATGGTATCATTATTCATCCGTTTCCCCAACTATTACCACTAAAAAAGGTTAAAGAAAAAGAATAAGGAAGGGTGTTTCTAAAAGGCAAGATTCTTTCACATCCCCCCCAAATTAAGAAAAAAAACAATGCTGGTTTTGCACATGTACAAAACTGGCTGGGCTGTGACAAGGACGCAATGAAAGATCTTTCTAGGCCTCCCCACCAGCCATGGCCCCCTTAGTGCACCTCAGGCCTGAGGTAGGCTGCCCGCTGAGCAAGCCAAAACTGGACAAGCACTACCTTGCTACTCAGGGAGAAAAGCCCACCAAGTGACCAACAGTTACGAAAAAAAAAGGTCAGGCCTCATGAAATGTCCACTTTAAACACCCCTTTCCACAAACAACCCTCACCTGCACATGGAAATAACAAAGCCAATTGGCCTAAATAATTACTTCATGTTTATTTCCAAGCTGAATTCTTTCAAGAGAAGGGACTTCTTCATCTCAACAGTCTTATCATAAGTCAATGTTAAAATTTTGAAATATAAAGGGTGAAAACACTATAATTACCTTAAAATAAAGTGATCCTTGTACAAGTTATTTAGATATAAAAATGTCTTAAAAAAGTGAATTTCTTGGGAGGGCAATTATAAGTTCAACAGGCAAATCACAGAGGGCTAAATTAAATCTTTTTAAGAAAACATAATGTCGTTAAAAAATAAGGATCACTGCTGTCAAAATCTTTTTTAAATTAATTAAATAATTAATTAATTTTTATTTTTGAACTGAACTGGGGGCCTCACCGCATTCAGGAAGCACACCCCAGTTCAGCATGTGGGTCTCCCTGGGCCGGAGCCGGGATTCGATCCTCAGTCCTCGGGGCTTCAAAGCGAGCGCTTAACCCGCTGAGCCATCCCGGCTTTCCCCCAAATCATTTTTTTTAAAGGCAAAAATCTGGGCTTAAACAAGCCCCAGTTCAAAATATAAACTAATTTTTCCAAATCCTCATGAAATTGGCAATAAGCAGCTTATTTCAAGTTTCGGGAGACTTAAAAGTTTTCCTGCTTATCTATAACTCAAGCTGGAATAAAACGGGAAAAAAGTATCTAGTGCTGCCACCTAGAGGTAGATCCTGGATTTTTAAATGTGTGAAACAGAGCGGCTACACAGAACTCTGTTGCTACTTACTGTCTCTTCAAAATTACACACTTTTGTCAGAAATGACATTAAAGTAAAAT